>JAKIJQ010000008.1:3550000-3647500 GCA_023373905.1 Rhizoglyphus robini | reverse complement strand
CGAGTATGTGTGCTTGATCTACTCGCAGTACTCGGCTCGATATGTATTGGTCCGGGTATTAATACCAGTAATGATAATATCCGTAATACCCGGTATAGTCCTTATATTATTATAAACATAGTAATAGTCTACTTCAATCGAGCCAATAATGACCAAATTGACATTAGAGCACACACACAAACACTGATTGAGAAGGCTCTCAGTGTGAGACGACAAGCAAATGTCAATAATCGATCGAAGTTTGAAGTGTGTTGATGTTGCGTGTCTCTGAAGAGAGAGAGAGAGAGAGAGAGAGAGAGAGAGAGAGAGAGAGAGAGAGACGACAATGTTTGCACTATGTCAATACAAAAACATTCTGAGATAGACATTTAATTGGCCCACCACCACTTAGCACATTATTATTTTGATTTGTCAATCAAAATGGCACTTTAGTGAAATCACAGTCATCATTCTACCGAGTTCCACCACATTCACATGATGGCTCAGTGAACGAGCCAAAAGTACATTCGCAACTAAGCTTCTGTTTGACATATAAAATGAAATTAAAGTTTCTACAATAATGAACTTAATGTTCACTTTAATTTGAAGTGATTATGAAACATTTGAAATGTGTTGTGTAAATGACATTTTGCGGGACTGTGTGTCTCACTAGGCAACGAATGACGGTGACAAGAACAACAAGAAATTGTGCACACACACACACACACACACACACACACACACACACACACACACACACACACACACACACACACACACACACACACACACACACACACACACACACACACACACATACAAATGTGTGTGCCCCATTCTAGATTAGATTAGAGTAGATTCGGTCGGTCACAAATGAGTCGTAACACTGTCATGACGTGAGAAAAAGAAGAAGAACATTCCACGGACATGCACTCGCACACACACTGTCCGCCTAATAGGATCTAATCTTATGTCTGCTCAGGCACCATTATCCCCGTTGTCGGACAAGCCGAAAAATGTGTTACCCACCACTTAAGCACAGAACACCAATGTAACAGCAGGCGGACAACTTTCCTGCATTGCTTTTCTGTGCACACTTTCTGTGTGTGTGTTAGCGTAAGTAAGTGATAATTTGGTGTTGCTTAATGAGTGTGTCTGTGTCTGTGTCTAGCCGACATGGTGATCAGTGTTCTCATCAGGGATCTAACTCTTGCAAATCTAGCACTTTGAATATTATTATCTGATTTATCATAATTTGGCCTACTGTGCACTTTTGGGTAATATTCACACAGGCACACAGGGACAGACACCCAGGCAGTATTACACAACATTTAGTTGAAAGTGAATATGAGTGTGTAAGCAAATTGAATGTGTAAGCAATGCAAAGTGGCACAATTCTGATGGATTGCGTGTGTGTGTGTGTCTGTGTGTCCGAACATGGTTGGAACATGCAATCAGTAATAGTACAGAGTGTGTCATACATTGCACAACCTACTAAGGCACAATGCACATTAATAGACAAATAGACCACTTGGTAGGTTACATTTTCGTGAATGATCGCGCAACTTTTTATTATTTGAATCGACACTACTACACTAATTGAGCAATTTGACCACACACAGACACACACACACACAGACACACACAGGCTAATTTGTTCACTGTCATACTACTTTGATCACTTTTAATGGCTTCCCATTCAATTGGCTCATTCATTCACTTCTTCTTTTGCCTAATGGATCTGCCATTATTCACCAAATTGAATTTACATTCTGCACAAGCAGCCACCCATGTTGTATGTATGCCGGCACTTCTTCTTTTTCTCTTTTTTTTCTGGTTGTTGTTGTGTGCAGCTGTTGACTGCTGACCAAAAGGAAGCCAATTAGCAATGCACCAAAAGCCGCACACAAATGCATACAACGGAAACAACAAGGGCGAGGGTCGGACATTGGTGCGACAGACAGACACACCAGGCACATTATGCACTAGCATTAGCCGTCCGGCCTTGGCAATTGTCCTCATGTCCCTCAAAGTTGCTCGCTTTGTTCGTATATCCACATACATACACTTACACACGCTAAATATTTGTGCCGGCTTGTCAAGTCCATTATCTCTGATCTGACGCTGAGATGAGTTGATTCTCTGTCTGTCTGTCTCATGAATTTACAATTATTTGGCAAAGTGCATACACACACAAGGCAGATATGTTTGACAAATGCATGGCCGTATATGCGTTACACTTTGTCAAGTGTCAAAATCCAAATTGGTTCGCTCGATTGTGTTGAACCGTGCAAATATCTCTCGCCGGTTCCTTTCAATTCGGTTATCTATTCATTCATTGGCCCACACACACACACACCCCAACAAGCAAAATCGATCGATCGGTTAAATTGATTGTAAACAGAATCAGTCAGCAGTTGTTGTTGTTGCCGTCTTCTTTTCTTCCTATTTTGCTCTTCCTATTCCTCTCTTCCTTCCTATTCCCTTCTTAGTCCCTTTTTTGTCGGCCACTTAATCGACGGCAATGATTGACGCATGATTGAGTGAAATCAATTTGGATTGATACGGAGGAGTAAGTGAATGTTAAAGAGGGAGAGAGAGAGAGAGAGAGAGAGAGAGAGAGAGAGAGAGAGAGAGAGAGAGAGAGAGAGAGAGAGAGAGAGAGAGAGAGAGAGAGAGAGAGAGAGAGAGAGAGAGAGAGAGAGAGAGAGAGAGAATGCATTCAACAAAAGAAATGGACACTTTGCAGGATGGAATGCAATTGGTGTAAAGTGATTCTCAATTTGCACTTCAAGCAGCCATTAACAGGCAAACTGCATTGCATTACCGGGAGATCAATGTTGAGTGTTGGCTCTCTCAAGGGTTCTATTTTGAATCAAATTGACAGGAAATGTGTTCTCAATTCTCAGGCGAAATATTAAGGTTCAATTCGCGAATTCGAATTCGATTGTCTGTTGAGTGTGTGTGCTAATCATTTCGTTTCGTTTAATCTGCACTTAGGTCTCCTCTCGTGGGATTCTCACCAAACCAAATGTGATCTGAAGCCTTTGGAGACGTTTCTCGAGACGGCACTCAGCCGTCTCGGCCAGTCGAGTGGCCAACTCGATCAGTCAGGTACATTTTGATTGTTTTATGTCCAATTCTGTACTCACTAACACCTTTGACATATTCAACTTGGCCCTATAGCTGAGATTCTGTTGCAGTACGCTCAGGACTCCTTGGCAGTGGAGGTGTTGCTGAACCCGTCAATGTTCACGCTCACCCAATGCCTGCGCAATGTGCTCCGCTCGCCGACTGGGGCCGTGCACGTCATCTACGCCGGTGCCTCCTTCGAGGAGACCGGCTCCTGGATACTGCAGGACGGCAGCTTCTCAGCGTACAACTTCTTTGAGCTTGTGGAGAGCGAGGACAGTCAGGTGCACAGTGGCGCAAATACGTCATCCTTCTCCACCGTCTACTCGGCCTTCTCCTCGTCGGACTCGTGCAAGGGCCACAACTCCATTGCCGAGCATCTGTCCTGTCACGACATTGTGGTCCACTTTCACACTGAACGACCGGGCGAGTGGGCAGTGCTCGCGAACATCTTTGCCAATCATCACTTTGAGGCAAACAACACTTCGATGACCTCCTCGCTGATCAAGGCCGAACTGAGTCAACAGAGCCGACGGGACTCGAGCATGGGCAAACGTCGGCGACATTTGTTCCATTTTGATCTGAATCCATCGGACTCACTGGACGGTGTAGAGGGTTCAGCTGCGCTGTTGGACTTTCTAGGCGAGAAGATGGCCAAACACTATGAGAACAAGGGCACTGTGACTAAGGCTCGCTTTGGCACTTCCGCGGACAGTGCACTGGCTGACTCGGTCGGTTACATTCGACTCGACCGTCCCACTGTGTACGTTTTCCCCGGTGGTCAAGGTGACTGTGCCTTGTTTGGCCTGGACAATGGCTTCACCATGCTCATCGATGGTGGCTTTCTGCCTGGACACAAGAGTTTCTGGAATTTCATCAGACACTTGCAACGACTGGACTCGGTTGTGGTACGTTCTTTGATTTACGTTCGGTACAATGCTTAAACTAACTGCCCGTTTAGGTAACCCATCTTGGGGAGGACAACATCTTTGGCTTGAACACTCTGCTGGAGAACAAACTGCTTCGAGAGAAGTGGCAATTGTTCAAGGCGCCCCAGATTGGCTATCTCTTCTGCAATGATCAGTTTGCTCAAGCTCAGCTGACTGATGGTGAAACAGCAGCCAAGGACGAACAGACGACCAAGTCGCTGTTGGATGTGGCCACACTGAGCCTGGCCGGACTCAATGAGCAGTTCTTCCGCTCACTGAGCCAGTTGGCCATTGAGCCACTGGCTTGCATTCGTAACATCGACTCACTCAGCTGCACCTGTCCAGAGAAGCATAAGCCCAAAGTGGCAGACAAGCCAATCCCGGTGACACTGTACCACAAGGTCGGCCATGGCACCCTGTACATGTACGTGCTCAATCCGACACTGGAGGGCATCACCAAGCCACAGCCCTCGACCAGTGCCACTGCAGAGGAGGTGACTGCCACCATTCCCGAGGCAGACCAACAGTCCATTTGCAGTTTGCTGGTGTGGCGACCACACGACCTGCACGAGAAGATTGCTCGCATTCTCATTCCGGGCAATTGCAGCCAGGCAGACATCCTGGAGGGCTTCGAAACGCTGGTGGCCATGTCCAAAGTGTCCAGTCGGGTGTCACGCTATGCACCACCCAAACCGAAAAGTGATGAGTCCGCACCGGTGGACATTGTCGAGCTGGACATTCTGCTTGGCCATCCATATCCGTGCACTGGTGACAATATTGAGGCAATGCTGAAGAGTCGTGAGGAGGAGAAGGCGGTCAAGTTCCGGCCCGGCCACACCATGGGTTCACTGCACGGATATCGGCGTTCGGCGAGTGTAGCTCCAAAGTTGATCACTCGTCGACAGCAGCAACAGCAGCAGCAGTCTCAGCAGCAACCATCGGCACGACAACGTTCGACCACTCCAACCAGTCGATATTCTCGATTCCGGTCGGTTTCTCCATCGCCTCGAGTCGGAGGTCGTAAGGTTGACCAGTCAGGTGGGGCACCAGTGGGCCCTCCACCAATTGCACCAGCACGTGCTCATCATGCAGCCAAGCTTGCACCAGTGAGCAGTCGTGTTGCCACCAAAGCACCAGAGACCGAGTCACAAGCCGTCGGTGGTCGTCAGTTGAAAGCCCTCTCACGACCACCATCCTCGGCAAGTTCTGGTGATCGGCACTATCGTGTGGCACCACCACCACCACCACAGTCGACTGGTCATCGCAGTCAATTCACACCAACTGCGGCAAAGGCTTCACCAGTGCCGAAACCTCCAACATCGATCAGATCGAGTTCAGTGGCCAAAACCAAACCGCTACCACAACAACCACCACAAAAGGTTACAACACCAACCGCACCTGGACCACCGAAACCACTGGTTCAGGCTTCGTCCGGAAAGGTGTTCAAGTCAGCTAAGGATTTCCGTAAGAGTACTGAAACAGCAAAAGAGGCACCAATCACCACTGCTCCGTCAACTTCGAAAGACTTGGACAAGAAGACAGATACGAGTCAGCCTCGTCCTGTACCTCGACGAGTCAAAAAGCCTGAAGTGCATGTGCTCACTAAAGAACCAGAACCAGAAAAGCCAGTTGAAGCTATTAAAACCAATGGAGTCACTGAAGTTGTGGCTGTAGCTTCTGTTGCTGCTGTGGCTGCTGCTTCAGTGCCAGTGGCATTGACCACCACTGTCGATGATCAAACTGCTTCAATGTTTGCTGAGTCTGCCAAAATCGAATCGAATGAAAGTGAAGGCATTCCTCGAAGTGACACTTTCGAGAAAGAGCTCGACAAACTGGTTGCCGAAAAGGATTCGATCGATGTGAAGGGCTACGAACTGGACCCCGAGGATTTGAGTGTCCGTTCCACAACTGACGAAGAAGTGCTCAAGATTACTCAACGTATTGAGGAGCGAGAGAAGGCAGAAGCAACTGCTGCTGCCGGAATGAATGCTGCTGCTGCTGCACCAGTCTCGAAGACTCCTTCACCAACCGGTGATAGTCAGGCCACTGCTGCCGATGTTGATGATGAGGACCAATCGAATCGTACTGTGACCGACGGAGCTGAGGAATCGAAGCAGCCTGCTGAAGCTGACACAGACGATGAAGCTGCTACCACCATGGATGATATGCAAGCGATGTCATCAGAGGTGGCACCCGAGGCTTACCAAGGCACTAGTCCAGTGCCACCGGTTGTGGTCTACGACTACGAGACAGACCACGACCAGTTGGATAGTTTGAATTTGGCCGAGCTGGATCAGGAGGACAAGGCAATCGCTCCACCACCGCCAACTCCTGCGCGACCAAGTTCCGAAGTGGATGAGATTGAGATTGTTGACCAATCGCCAGTGATGCTGCTGATGAGTGAGCCATTGCAGGCTACTCAAGTCGATGAGACAGTTGCTGTTGTGGGTGTTGAAGCCAAGAATGAACAGATTGTCATTGAGGACCAAATGATATCTCAAGGTAAGCCTGGGTGGTTTTGATTGTCTCGAACAGTTCGTAACTTAACTTCTTTTGTATTCTACAGTGCCTGAGTTTGACAACAAAGTTGATAATGCTCCTGTAACCGAATTGTCCCAAACGCTTTCCACTGACACTACTGCTACTAGTGTTGGTGGACAGCAAGTGATTGATACTGATACGTCTGCTACTGTGGTTACTACTCCTTCCTCCAGTGCTATCGATGCTCCTGCTGCTGATGCAAGCCTGGTGGACCAGGACATGCCTGACAAGGCTGCTGGCCGTGTGCCAATTCCGGACATAATGCAGCAGTCGATGATTGGTGAGTTGGAACAGTCCTTTGTTGAGGTGGAGGGCCATGGCCCTTCGATCACTGATGATCCCGTGGTGATCGATCAATTCGATGGTAGTGATCAGTCCGAAACGGTGGTTGAGCCATTCGAAGTGGTCAGCCAGGAAGAGATTGAGAAATCAATGGAGGGCGACAAATTGACTGACGAACCAGTCAGTGTAGATTTGTCCAGCCAAATTAAAGAATTCAAAACAGAACAACCTTCTGGTGACATCAAAGCAGAAGAGTTGGAAGTTTCCACTGAGAAGGAAGTGGAATATCAAACTAAAGAAGAATTGGCTCATGAAGAGAAAGTCGGAGAAGAACCATTGGCCAAAAGTGAGGTTCAAGTGAAGGAAGAGTCTGTTGAGGTTAAGAAATACGAAGAGCAACTTGCCGGACCAGTTGTGGAACCAATGAAGGAACCAATGAAGGAACCAATCGCTTCAGCTGCTGCTGTGGACCAATCAAGCTCGAGTGATACTGCTCTAGATGCTCAAGTAGATGCACAATCCGAATTAATTCTCACCGAATCACGTGATACCAGTCAGTCAGTGGGTCT
This sequence comes from Rhizoglyphus robini, assembly GCA_023373905.1. Classification (NCBI taxonomy): domain Eukaryota; kingdom Metazoa; phylum Arthropoda; class Arachnida; order Sarcoptiformes; family Acaridae; genus Rhizoglyphus; species Rhizoglyphus robini. The sequence goes on along the minus strand of JAKIJQ010000008.1, from coordinate 3,640,068 downwards.
GTTCACTGAGCAGCCTGTTCGCAAAACATCATCATCAGAGATATCCGAGCCAAAAGAATCGACATATCCTGAGGAGGAGAAAATCAAAACTACTATTCAATCAATCGAACCAATCGAACCAAGCGAATCAACCAGTCAGAAAGAGCCAGCCAGTGGTCAGAAGAGTGGCGACGATGAACAAGAATTGATCATTGATTCAATCATCAAAGATAAGCTCATTCAAGCATCTGAACAAGAAGAAAAGCAAGTTCTGGCTGAAGTCGAACAGAAAGTAGTTGAGAAAGAAACGGAGGCTACTTTGACTCATTCCGATGACGATACAGATGCCGAACCAATTTGGGACTTTGATTCGCCCAAACATCAAGTGGCTTCGACCAAAAAGGATTCCATCAAATCTGTTAATGATTTGGAAGTCTCCCAAACCAAAACAGATCACGTCGAAGTGGAAGCAACTCCACTTACGGATGTCGAAAAGCCGCAACAAGAAGCGAGTGAAATAAAGACAGAACTTGTTGAAATTGCTTCCACCCGAAAGGAATCGGTTCAAATTGAGAGTCCAATTGAACCAAAATCAGCTGAAAAACAGGAAACTGTTTCAATCGTTCCAGAAACTGAAATTTCTGTTATGGAACCAGCATCTCCTAAAGGGAAATCAACTGAATCTACCATCTTGGAACCAGAAATTGTGGCAACCAAGAAGGGTGAAAATCAACTTGAAGCTTCTATTCCAAAAGAAGGAGACGAGAACATCAAATCGGAAATCGAAGAAACTTCTATTTCCACGACTCAAGTTGAAGAGACCCATTCGAATAACGTTTATGTTATTCCAATTTCCAAGCTTTCCGATCTTGAAAAGATTGTTTCGGAAGCTGCGGTTGAGCCAGAATTGAGTTCAACTGAAAGCGAATTCATCGAGTCCAAGTCACCAAATGAGGCTAATGTTGAGGATAAGTCAGAAATGGTTCCAATGTCAAAGGAAGCTTCAGAGGACAAACTGGAATCAGTTGACGCAACAACTGTGGTTGAGGAAATCAGCATTGCGGCATTGCCATCTCCACCAAGCACACCAAAAGAGGTTGAACCATTTATTAGTTTGGCTAAAAAGGATTCTGTTCAACTTGAGTTCACTGCTCAACAACAACAACAAGAAGTGGAAGTTGAAAGTCAAGTTGAACCGAAATTAGCAGAAGTCCAAATGACTAAACCTGCTAATGTTGGCACTGCAATTGAGATCACTGAACCTGAAGTGATTTCAGTTAAGAAAAATTCAATCCAACTTGAAACTTCGCCACTGTTAGATGATATCAAATCTGTTGGTGATAAGATATTATCTGCGATTATTGAAGATACTCGAAAAGAATCTGTTGAACTTGATCAAACTGAGGTTCAACAAGAAATGCCAGTCAAGGTTGAGGCTATTCCGACTCGAAAAGTTTCTACTGAAGAAGCAATTGATGTAATTACAACTGAAATTGAAACTGAACCAGAAGTGGCAGTCGACAAGGACTCGAACCAATCTGAGCCCTCACTGCAGACACAATCTGGTCAAGTCATGTCGGATGAAATGATTCCAGTCGAGTCTACTGTTGAAGTTAGCACTTCACTTGACCCAGAACAAGAAAGTATTGATAACAAGATAACAACTACTTCAGAAGTTTTACCTTCTGAATCCGCAAAAGAACAAGTCGTTACAGAAACCACAGAACCAGTAGTGATTGCCACCAGAAAGGAGTCTGTCAAACTCGAATCTGAAGTGAAGCTGAGCCAACTTGAGAAAGTAGTTGCAACACCAGTGCAATCAGTTGCATGGAAACCTGATGAGCCTCGTTTGGATGATAAAACTGAAATCGATCATGAAGAATCGATTCCAAAGTCTCCAATCGAGACTACTTTTCCCAATGAGGAAACTGTGTTGGTTGCTAAAAAAGATTCAATCCAACACGACGACATTGAAATTGAATCTAAAGATTCAGTGAAAGAAGTTTCTCTTGATAAACGGGAATCAACTCAAGTTGCCGATTTCGAACCTGAAGATTTGCCTTCACCACCAAGCACACCAAAGGCAGCATCTGATGTTGAACAAGGTTTTGCTGCTGCTTCGGTCAAGAAAGATTCAATTCAGCACGATGACATTGCAATTGAATCTAAAGATTCAGTGAAACATGACCAAAATACTAAATCGATTGCACTTGAAGCCGAAACGATCGAACCCAAAGAGGCTAAAGTTGTGGATGAAGTTGTTGCTAAGAAAGAAGTTTCTCTGTATGCTCAATTGGTATCAGCCTCTGTTTTCGATATCGAAGAATTGCCATCACCACCAAACACACCAAAGGCTGCAACTGATGCTGAATCAGATTTTGCTACTTTTACTTCTGTCAAGAAAGAATCTGTTCAATTGGATTCAAAGTCACTGGCAGATGAGTTGGCCGAAGCCGCAAAAGGCATTGAGGCAACTGAGAATGTTCCAATTGAGGCTCAAGCCAAGGTTGAATCTAGTGTCGAAAAGGGTTTGAAAGTGGAAACTCCTGTCGAACCAATTTCGGAGTCTAAACCCGAATCGAAAGTCACCGAATCAGACTCGGATGCTGACTATTTCGACAAAATCGTCAACGGAAAGCCTGTTCCAATCAGTGAAACCTATGAGGTTTCGGTGGACAGTCAGAAACTTCAAAGTCAAACAAGCCACCAAGAGGTGAAGCAGGATTTGAACGATTCGCGAATCGAACAACTCGAAGAAATCAAGCCCCAAATTGATGCTACACACACCATTGAGGGAGACTATTTTGATCGAATTGCACGTGAAGTGCCCATCACTGAAACCATCGAAGAACGTACTGAACCACTGCAAAAGTCCGGAGATGTGGCCGATGATGTTCCAATTGAAAGCAAATCAGTGGAACAGGAGCGCTCAGTTGCACCACCCGAACCAGTCAAACAGCAGGATTCTGATGCTAAATCGAGTGGATCTGAGTCTTTCCAAATGATCGAACCTGAAGCTGACTCGAAGAGTGCAACCAGTTCTGAAGGTGAACAAATTCAATTGACTAAAGAGGAAGCCGAACAGCAGGAAGAAGACGCGAAACCGTTGAAAATTGATATTTGGTCTGTGGAAACCCGCTTCGAACCAGATTCATCGTCAACTGCAATTGTTGATTTGTATGATCCATCTGAGTCGGAGCAAATGACAAAAATTGAATCTCCATTTGAGATCATCGAAGAGGACGATTCCTCCCTCCAGTATCCGAGTACTGGACTGAAAGGTGAATCACCAGTCATTCAATCACCACGATCATCTATTTCGGAGGGCTCGAAAGTAGCTGAAAGTGTTGAAATCACCGAAATCTCCACTCCACAGGAAACTATTCTTAAAGAATCCAATGCACAGCTAACCGAAGATGAATTTGAACGCAAATTTCTCGAATCGGAAGTTGACTTTGTCAAAGTTGAACCTCAAGTTGAGGAACCACCATCGAACAAGGAGATTGACGAATTCCGTGAACATGTCCGAAGCAGTGATGATGTTCACAAATCGGCTGCACCATCACATCACTTCAAGTCGGACAAAGAGTTCGAGGCTGCTTTCTTGAAGTCTGAGGGCTACAAGTTGGAAACTCTTCAGGAACCAACTCTTGAAGAGGAAATTGAAACTTCATCAGATCAACAGCCGGAGAGCATTCATGAAGCGAGCAAGTTGGAGACTTATTTCACGTCCGATTTAGTCAAACCACTCGAGACTAAAGTTACCAAAGACTCGGTTGTCAGTCTTGAATCATCAGAGGATCATAAACCAGAATCCAAAATAGTCGAAACCGAAGACTATTTTGACAAAATTTCGGCAGAAGTTCCAATATCGGAAACGTATGAAGTGATTGAGGACTCGAATGGAGAACCTACTTCGCCTAAAATCGAGTCGAGCAAAGATGATCGCGTTGTCAAACTTGAGGAAATCCCAAAGTCACTGGACAGTATTGATCAAAATGGTGACTACCTTGATAAGTTGGCACAACAAAAGGAGAACATCTTGAGTGCCGAAACATATGAAGAAGTCGAGAACAAGTCTCTAACCCAACAAACTCAAAATGAAGAAGCTAAAACTCAAGAAATCATCAAACCCGAATTGGCTAGAGTGGAATTGACCAAAGCTGAAAGACAGCCAATAAACTTGCCAAACATTGCATCGGAAGTAGTCGAATCACAGAAAGACGATTACTTCGACAAGTTGGCTCAAGAAACGGTCAAACCAGAAACATACGAACTGTTGGAAGAGAGCAAAAGCAAAGGCGATCTGCAACTTATGATCAAGAGTGACAACGATTCTACAGTGGCAAAACTTGAGGAAATCAAGAAGTTCGATGACCCTGAAGGTGGAAGCAATTATTTCGATAAAATTGAAGCCGAAAAATATGTTTCGTACTCGGTGACTTATGAAGCGACGATGGAGACAGAACCAGAAAAGGTTGAAGTTTCAAAAGACAAGACACAAATTGATGAAACCAAGCAATTGGTTTCAGAAAAAGTTGTGGAAACTCTTGATGGAGTTGCTGTTAAACAGGCAGTTGAGCAAACTTTGCCTATTCAATCTGTTGAAACAGTTGCCAATGTTCGAAAGTTATCGGACATTGCAATTGAGTCTTCATTGACTCACGATAACTGGGTTAAAGTTGATGACAAATCTCAGTCAAATCTGGATGAAACCAAACAAACTGACAATAATAAATCACCATCAACTGAACGCAAAGAATCAGTTGACATAGTTGGCACAGATCAAATTCATCAGGCAGATCTTGGCAAGCCAAATGAAAGCGAAATTTGGACCAGAAAAGATAGTCAACTTCTGCAGACTGAAGTTGTTGTGTCATCGAATGAGGATGATGACATTCGACGACATTCGTTGGCTTTGAAACCACAAGGAGATTTCTCTGTTCCTAGTGTTGTGGCTCCAGAACTAGAACAAACTCAACAACAAACAGCAACATCGGAAACTGATCGAGGAGATGTTTGGACCAAACAAGAACAAACAGTTGAAAGTGTCGAGCCTGAAATTTCATTCACCAAAAAGGAAAGCATTCAACTTGAGGCATCTCCTATTTCATCTTATGAAGAAGTTTCAGATTCAAAGTTGGATTCTGAAAAATCAAAACCTTTGGCTAAGCAACCTTTGACCTCTGATGGAAGCACTGTTCAATCAACTTCTGAAACGCAACAACAAGAACAACGACAACCGGAATTTCAGTTTGATTCGGAACACGTCAAACAAGTTAAAGACAGTACTGAAATCGAATCCTCGCCGGAGAAAACAACAGAATCTCGTCGTCTCGACATTCAACGAGGCGAATCGACTGAATCGACCGGTTCGACCCTCGATGACGACAATGACGATGGACAAATGTATGAAGTGGTCTACGAGGTGCATCGTGGTGACTTGAAATCTCCCGTTCCGAAACTGTTTGAACTGATGCGCGGTGGTGGTCCACAGGAGCCGATCACCTCGGAGACGCTGTTCAAAATGGCCAAACAGGAACAGCAGAACAAGGCATTGGAGGCAATTGAAAAGAGCCAACAACAATCGATTGAGCGAAAAGCTTCGACATCGAGTCACACTTCGGATCAGTTGTTGGCTGCAGCTGCAGCTAAACTTGCGTCAGAGTATGACATTCGATCGGAAGAGTCCGAAATTGAGGATTCCGAAGAGAATAGTGTCCCGGTTGAACAACGCAAGTTTGTTCTGAAGGACATTAAGGCACCTGTCTCGCACCAGGCTCCTCAAACTCCTCCACCACTTTCGAGTGATGAGGAAAAGTCAATTGAACTGCAGCACACTGTCTCGTGGAAGCCTACTGATGTGAAATTGTCCGAAGATGACTACTATGAAGACGATTCTGAGTTGGAACAGGAACACTATTCCACTAAAAAAGAGACAATCTCTGAGTTACCAAAAGAAACTGAGGTGATTGAGCACTCAATTACCAAGCGTGAGGCAACTGAAGCGGTCGAACATTCAAGTATCGAACCGAGTTCAATTGAACATGAAAACAACAAATTGGATTCAACTAAACAGGAACTGGAAGCAAGTGATGAACCATCAAAGGAATCTCAAATTGAGCGGAAAGAATCCGAAGACAAAATTGTATTCAAGTCTGACCATTTCACCGAAGTCACTCCTGATGGTAAAGGTGGATTTTTGGTCAACTGGCAAAACAATTGGATTCCTGATTCACAAATTGAAACCAATGAACAGAAGGTCAAATCGGATGATGACTATTCAAGTGATGATGATTCTAAAGGATATGAAGAGTCCGAAGATACCAAAATTGGTTCAAAGTCAGATGAACATTCAATCACTAAGCGAGAAGTGACCGAAACTAAAAGTGCTGCTCCCTCTGAAAGCATTCCAAACAAATCAACCGAGACTGAGACCAAACAAGAGGCCAACATTAGTTCGGCAAACGAAAAATCGGTTGCAAAACTTTCTGAACCCACTCAACCCAAAATGGAGATCGCAGTTGAAAGCACCGATGGTGCGGTGTCTGACTTGAAAGTAGAAGAAATAGAACAAACAAACAAAGTCAGTGAACCGGCAAAAGTCGACTCGGAAATTGAACAGGAAATTGATGACAAATTGATGCATTCCTCTTCCGTGATCGATCGAGACTCATTAGGCGAGGCAGTTCTACAGCTAACCCAACCAACAACACCAACAATCGAATCCACAGTGAAGGTTGTTGAGAAGAGTCAAGAAAGTGAACCAGTCGATACAAACAACAACCAAAAGAAAGAGACCAATTTGATGGCTGCTGATTTGGCTGCGGACAATGCCAAACAGAAACAACAAACAAGCCAATTGCCGGTCATTGATAGTATCGAACTGGAAGTGCACCAATCGGAAATGAGAGAGGAACCAATTACCCGAACAGAGCAGTACGACACTGGTTCACTGCAGCAGCAGCAGCAACAACAGACGCCAATAGTTCCGGTGGAGCAATCAATTCCGGTTGAAGTGAGCACGGTGGAAAGTAAACCTGAACAGAAAAGTGCTGAACCAACAGTAATCACCGAAACTGCTCAATCGGGCGAAGCAAATGTGACCGAAGTAAAAGAGTCGATTACTGAATCTGCTCAAATTGACTCCGATCAGACTGATCTTGGAAATCAAAGTGAAATTTGGACCAGGAAAGATAGTCAACCTTTGCAGACTGAAGTTGTTGTGTCATCGAATGAGGATGATGACATTCGACGACATTCGTTGGCTTTGAAACCACAAGGAGATTACTCTGTTCCTAGTGTTGTGGCTCCAGAACTAGAACAAACTCAACAACAAACAGCAACATCGGAAACTGGTCGAGGAGATGTTTGGACTAAACAAGAACCAGAACAGGAATCGTCATCAATTAGGGATGACAAAGACATTCCAAATGAATCGTCCAAATCAGAAGATATTGTCCCAACAACACCTGTTCCAGAACAATCAAAGGGAACCTCGGAATTCTCAGCTCATATCATGGAAATTTGGACCCGAAAGGACTCTACTGAAGTGGATTCCCAAGCTCCAACCTCGACCGAAGAGGACATTCGTCGACATTCGTTAGCGCTGAAACCACAAGACAGCAGCAGCTCTGTTCCAGCGGTCAGTGGTGGTGCACCTGAATCGGACACTACTGGCGATACTTTGCATAAAGCGGATATCTGGACCAGACAGCCTAGTGATCCACTAGAATCTTCAAAAAGCAGTAGTGAAGATGAAGGTGATGATGATGCTGACAAGGATGACAAACGTGAAGAAGTTTGTGGCACTGAAAAACTCAATCAATCTGCTAAAGATGATCAGAAAGCTATTGAACCCGAATCGGAAATGATAATTGTCAAGAATGATGACAACTTTGTTGGAGAAATCCAAGAGACAAAGTTGACTTCTGATCCAGTTGCAAAACAAGTTGAGCCAATTCAAGAGCAGCAATTAGAGTTCAAATCAGTTGACCAAGTTCAATCAACTTCAGTTGCCCAAACTCTGCCCCAACCGACAAGCACTGAGCCTTCCAAGGTGGATCTAACCAACTTGCTCGGGAGTGGTACTGAATCGACACTACCAAGCAAAGATGGAATCCAACAGCAGGAACAGAAGCAGCCACTGGATTCTAAGACTGATGTCGATCAGAAGGTGCTTCTAACTGAGCAGGCAGTTTTCTCACTCAAACAAGTCGTTCAGGAGCAAGAGAAATCGGTTACCGAACTCGAGTCAAAGATGAACGAAACCAAAGAGGTGCAATCAGAGAAAGAGGTTGCTGTTGTTGAAAAACAGATTACGAAATCAATCAAAACTGAAGATACTAAACCGGAATTGATTGTGTCTGAAGTGTTGCAAACTAAGGATGATGATAAAGTTGACAAAAGTGTTGAGATGTTTAGTGAACCAGCAATCACTTCAACCATGACTGAGGAAACCTTTAAGTCGCCAGAAGTGGCAAAGTCAACGGAAACAGTTCCTAAAAGTTCAAAATCATCGTCTTCTTCATCTTCAAGCTCATCCTCGAGTAGCGACGAGGAAGAATATCATTACGAGGATGTGGTGAAGGTGGAAAAAGTTGCCAGCACTCTTCAAGTGGCACCTGAGATGGTTTCACTTGGCAGTGGAGCACCTTCGCCCGTCTCCAAGGAAGCTCCTGTTGAACTGATCAAGAGTGAAATTCAAATTGAATCTCGTGAATCTGTGACTTTTCAGCAAATTGAAAGTGATATCAAAACAGAACAGGAACAACCATCAAAAGTTGAGGATACACCGAAACCAATCTCAGTTGAAAAGGTTCAACCAAAACAAGAAGAAGCATCAACTTCAGGGGTGCATCCGGCAACAACTCCTGATGTTTGGCGATTACGTGAAGGACAACGAGACTCAATTGAATCCGACTCAGAGTCACACGGGATCACATCGGAAGAGGCACGACAGTTTGAACGTGAATTTGATGACTATGAAATCTTTGAACCAATTGTCGAAGGTAAGGTTTATGAACCGAATGCAACTCAGCAAAATGACAACATGAAAAGTGAAATTCCAATTGATGTGCATGGAAGTGTTGCTGTTGCTGCTAAGTCTGCTGATACTCCTTCTGACGAAGTGGAAGATTTGATTCATGATGTCCAGATTGAACAGCAACAGTCACAACTGTTGACCAGTGCATCAGAAGTTCAACCTGAATCAAAAGTTGTCGAAACCACCACCAAAACCGAAACAGAAAAGTCGGAACAAGTTGAACCGATGGGAGTTGAATCTACTGATTCAAGTGCTAATGACCGGAAAGATTCGACTGGTTCTCCGCCACCAACCCCCGGAGAGTTGAAACGACCATCTTCTGTGCTGGAATTTGCAACTGCAATGCTTCAAGAACCAGAAAAGGTTGCACAGTCTACAACTTCTCCTAGTTCAACCACTGAAGAAACGTCGGAACAAGCAAAACCGCAAGAACCAAAATTGGAAACTGAACAGGTTGAGCGAACTCCTGAGCCATACGAGATTGCCTCAGCCGTGATCGAACTAGTCAATGACACTGTACAGGATTTCCGTGATAATGAGCCAATCATCCGTGCAGAGTATGCCCGAAAAGAGGCAGAAAAAGAGGCAAAAGCACAGATGATGAAGAAGGAAATGGCACCTTCTCTTGCTCGTGAGCCCATAAGTGAGGCTGTTGAACCTTTTATTACTAAGAAAAGTGAAGATATCCAGGTTGAAGAAGTCAAAGTGGAAGAGGTCAAAGTGGAAGAGGCCAAAGTTGAAAAGGCCAAAGTTGAAGAAATCCAACAAGAAGCTCCAAAAGATGTTTGGACTAAGCCACTTGAGTCTGGCTCGTCAAGTACAGAACAAGACCCGCAGACTGTCATCGACTCGATTAAGCGAGAATTAGTCAAAACTGGCGCAATCGCAAGTTTTGACGTAAAGCCTACTGCAGAAGAAGTCGAAGGGGCAATGGAAGCTTATCGTGACGTTTGGACTAAGTATTCAGAAATGCCGAGTGCTGAAGATGCTCAAGCTGGCGAAGGTAAAGGGCCAGTTGACATTTGGGCTAAACATTCGGAAAAGGACCTAGCAAACGACGACGACGATGGAAGCAACAAAGACTGGTCAACTGAAGAAAGCGATATCAACAAGTCAAGTACCGAAGATGAGCAAATCCGCAAAGAAATTGTCTTCTTGGAACAAATTGAGCAGGAATCGAAGGAATTTCAACGGCAAACAGACGAGGCCATTGCGAAGTACATTGCCGATTCGGGAATCTCAAACGAGGATGCTTCCAAGGTGTACGAGGAACGTGATCAATCGGCGCGAATGTCTCTTGACCAAAAATTCGAAGAAATGATTGGCAAAATTATTGCCGAAGAGGACTCAAACTCCTCAAATTCCTCTTCTGATGAGGAAGAGGAGAAGAAGGAAACGAAAGAGGATAGAAAGTCAAATGAAAAAGACAAATCAACCAAATCTGGTAAGTGCAGAATTATAACTTTAAAGTTGTATAGATGTGGTTGTAACACTTTTGGTCAAAGGTGATGTTGAACAGGCGAATGTTGCACCCAAGTCACAAGAACCTACAAAACCATTGACTTTTGAGGAAGGACCTGCTAAAAGTCAACCATTGGACCTGTCCGAAATCAAGGACTTTTATCCAGTTATTGGTAAACGAATGGAGAAACCAGATCCAATTGAGCCTCAACAACAACAGCAGCAGTCGTACCCGATTCAGGACTTTGACCACGAACATGTCAATGCTCGTTTTGACACAGTGGTCCCGGTGGAAAAGATCGTGTTCACTGATCGAGTGTATGTTGAAGAGTCGGCTACCAAGGATCGAAAGTCCAGTACTGCTTCGAGTACTTCTGCAACATCATCGGCTGACAAGTACAAAGTGGTGGAAGATAGTGGTGATGCTCACCACGGTAAGTACATTCATGATGTTTTTCTGAAACTTTAGATGTTAATGAGTCATCAATAGATGCACCAGTCGAGGAAACATACAAATACGAAGTGCCCAGTTCGGATGATGAAGTGATGAACATTGGAGTTGCCAAGTCAAACTTGGATTTCACTCCACTGTCGATGCCTGTAAGTAGTAAAGAAGAAGTGGTACACTCAGTGCAATTGAAGGTTGATCTTGTTCCACAGCAGCAGCATCACTCATCAACTGTGGTGGTGGCTCAGGTGGCCAGTCCTAAACATTCACTTGTGCACGATGATAACGATGATGAGTTGGATGGTGCATCATCACGAAAGAAGTACTCACTTGAAGGTGACTTTAAGCCAACTTTTAGAGAGGAAATTATGGTTCAGTCGGAAGCTATTGGCTTTGGTGATGGCGGTAGTGCTGCTTATTTTGATGATGGTGATGATGGTTCGAAGAAGCAGAAGCCAAAGATTGCACCTAAGCCAGTCTTTGTATCATCGGGTGTCGAGATAAGTTCATCTTCGTCACACAAGACCAGTAAGACTGAGCCGATTTGGGTTGGGGAAGGTATTGCCACTGGCACTTTAGCTTCGTCGTTGGAGGAGGCAGTTCATACCGATCAGATTGATCGCTATCAAACAGAATCGAAGCCGTTTGATGATGAGCGAAAGATGAGCGAGACACGAACTTTGGTTGAGCGAGATTTGGTGGAGAGTAAGCAGACGATTGAGCGAACCGAAACTCAGACAATCGAGCCTGAGCCTGTGAAGGTGATCAAGACTGAAACAGTGGTGGACATAAAGCCTGTGAGCACTGTGCCCAGTTCGACTGTTCAATCGTCGACCATCACAATCACCACATTCGCTTCAACTCCAGTCACCCATGTGACCACTTTGGCCACTTCAATTGAGCAACTCGAGCCTTCGATCTCTGCACCGACCACCATGACCGAGTCCATTTCGACTTCGTCCTCTTCTTTCTATGTCGAGCCGGCAGCAATGACCAGTTCGATCATACGCTCAACTGATGCCACCTACATGAGCCAGATGAGCGATGACTCGGCCACCTCAAGTTCGGACTCTTCGATTGACTCGTCCACTGACGAAGACAATTTGTTTCAGTTTAGTCCGAGCACTGGCACCATCACCAGTACTCCAACATCGCCTACCGTGAACACGATGACCAGTACTGCAAACAACAACAACAACACCATGACCACCACGGTGAGCTTTGTGATGAGTGGCACCAGCAACAATGTGGCCAATTCGGGCGGAAGCAACGCAACATCGAATGGAATTCCCGTGCAAACGACTCGTGCAAATCCAAACAACCCGCCATTTGATGTGGACCGGGAATGGGGCCCTCCACTGGCTCTGCCCACACCCCAGCCACCGAGTAACATGTCCAATGTGAATCCGGGAGCCAAGTTGCCCCCGCTGCCACCACAGTCTCGGGCGCGTAATGCTTCACAGGACAGACCTGGCGGACCAGCACGACCAGAAAGTCGTGCACGGGGACAACCAAGTTCGAGTAATCATGAGAACGGCCATTCCGGTGGTGGGAACCGAATTCACCCAGTGTACGTTGAGTTGGCCTACGTGCCCGGCCACGGCAAACGAGGCTACTGTGATGAGGCGTTCTTTCGCAAAGTGCGCGCCCGTTACTATGTCTTCTCGGGTGTGACCCCATCCCGTGCAGTGTTCGATGCCCTGTTGAGTGCAAAGGCGACCTGGGAGCACAATCTGTATGTGACCATCATTCCCACGTACGAGTCGGAGGCACTGTGCGGTTGGATTGCGGACAACAAACAGCGACTGGTCGAGTTGCGTATCGATGTCACACCGGCGGCCAATCGTTGCTCGATCAGTTTGTCCGATAATGGCAATCAGACACAGACTGGAGGAATGATGAATGCACCAAGTGGTGGTGGTGGAGCACAGAATCCAGAGGAAACCTGTGCCGCATACAAAGTGGAACTCTAAATCAATGTAGCAATAATGCAGTCTACATATGCGATGAGTGGACACTTTGGCAGGTGAGTGATGATGATGCAAATTCAGTTGAGTGATACTCAAACTAACCTTCTTTTGGTACCTCCATTTAGATATTCTTCAAATTATTCAATTACTTACTTATTATTCTAGAAGTAGATTACGCAAACGAACGGATGAATATAGCTAGTCACAAGCATACACAAACACACTCAAGCATAATCAATACATACAAACACACACACACATACACACACACAACTCTTTCTTCAACATTCGAATCTGATTGGTTGATTCGAACACTCACTTTGTCTTAATTGTCTTAATTCTATTTGCTGATTGGTTGGTTGGTTAACTACTACTATTACCCCAGTACTCGCACCTGATTGGTACACAAATATCATCTTTGCCGTTGCCCCGTTGCAACATTCATCATCATCATCCTTTTCTCCTTCTCTTCTTCTCCTATCTCTCTTCTTTATTCGTTGATTGGCAGTTTTTGTCTGTTGTTTGTCACTTTTGTCACCGATTCGATTCGACACCTCAAACTTTTGGTTGGTTGTATGAGTGTTGTCGCACAAGTCTCTCTCTCTCTCTCACACACGCGTCTGTCACTGTCTCAGCACCTCTGTCTAATCAACGTAGTAGTAAACAGTAGAAGCATTCTATACACACACACACCCTATAATTGTGTTAATTAAGTAATTAATTATTATTGTTTTTATGTTTGTTTAATTGATGATTACACATGTGATAACTCCAATGATTCTGTGAACCTAAGCGCGCGCGTGAATTGTTGTATTTGCTAATTCGATGACTGTGACCACATGAGCCGATTGATGATTGACACTATGATGATCATGATCACGTGATTGATATATTTGTACACTCACTCGAATTGCTTTTACTCTCACGCGCGGGCCTGGACACATACACACACACACCCACACCCACACACAAACCAGAATGTTAAAGTATCAAGTGTGATTATTTGATGAAAGTTTATGTTTTGGTATTATAATTCAATATTTTAATTAATTACAATTAATTATGTTGATTTATTAATTTTATTATTGATGATAATGATGATCTATTATTGTGATTAATGTGAAAGAAAAGGTTCGTATTGTTTGGACTTTGGCTTACCACTAAAACGAAGCAATCGTGCCATCGATCGAACAGTTTCGATTCAACTGGACATGGCACTACACAGTAAGCAGACACAACAACGTTCTCACTAAACACACAACAAACACAACACACACAACTCACAAGTGACCACTATTTGATGATTATATTATTAATAAAGATACGTTAAATCAATAATAACGATTGCACTCTTTGGTTATTGCATTTTAAGGTTTTAGGTACCACTTTGACACTTTTGCACGCATTGATCAAGAGCTCTTTCTTCTCTCTCGCCCTCTCTCTCTCTCTCTCTCTCTCTCCCTCTCTCTCTCTCTCTCTCTCTCTCTCTCTCTCTCTCTCTCTCTCTCTCTCTCTCTTTCTCTCTATTCATTCCTAAACCTAAGTCTGTCTGCTCAAGACCTTTGCAAAGAGCAGATGATTGATTGGTTCAAATTGATAGAAGAACCAGTTGACTCAATCGTGTGGCCATATCTTCATATTCCCCTTTTGATGGTGTCGCAGCACTGAATGCAGAAGGCCTGCAACTTGGGATGTCGCCTAATGAACTCACCGCCCCCACAGTTGTTCTTGTTAATGTCTGTCATTAGTTTGAAAAAAATTTCGTGTGCGCTCGGAAATGAGTATGACAAACGCGTAAGATAGCACGGGTCTATTGCCGCTTTGATTCGGAAACCGCGCACAGTGGTCAATTTTGGCAAGCGTTTGCATGCACGCTCCGATGTCACAGCCACTCGCTGCCCTATGTAATGTGGCCCAGATAGAGGCCTGTCAAATTGGACAACGATTGGAGAACATAGAAAACTGATCTTAGACTGCACATGGACTCGTGTATGTTTATGCTCAGATACTGCAGAGCACTGTACTCGGTCAGATTCCATGCACGGAGACTCGGTGCCTTGCACTCGAACACTTGCAGCCGTTTAATCTTGCTAAGCAAAAGTCGATTGCTGAACGGAGGACCCATACTTAGGCCAAATTCAGACACGCCAAATGCCTCGAGTTGTTGCACTGCAAATGCCATTTTTGCGTTCGTTCCACACATTGCGAATCATGGTTTTTTTTGCCATTTTTTCCCACTCACAATTAGGTCCCAACTCACCAACTCTAGGGCATAGAATGTCTTTAGAGTCTGTAGAGTTGACTTCTCTGTATTAACGACTCGAGTGCATGCTTTGCAGTGATCACTTTATTGCCACTTGGACTTATTGTGAGATGTTCTAGTTCCCGTAGTTAGTGCAATGCTGGTCCCACTTGTCTCCAGTCCATTTTGCGATCACTAATGTTAGCAATTTTGAGAGCATTCAGTCGAGGCCAATTTGTCAACAGAGTGACTTGACAATCTGCGGGCCACCGATTGGCTACTACCACAATCAGATTGCGTACACGTGGGAACCACCGAGCCAATTGCCTAATTTGGCTGGCATTGGCCACCGACCAATCGGCACTGAGTGTTGAGAGACCTTGTTATCCATGCGTATGGTAAATATGCAAATATGCAAGAACAAGAGTCTCGCCCTCGTAGCGAATGTTAAAATCAAAGTCATGATTGAGATTGTAGAATTCACCCTCCTCTTGGTACATGTACTTGCGGTAAACTGTGCCACCAAACAGTCTCAGATGACGACGACTGCCGTAGGCATTCCGCTTGAGGTTGTTGAAGTCGTGACACATGCAGGCCAGTTGGCGAATTTACCATATTGACAGATAGTCAAAGATGATGTCAAAGACCACAAGGGACAGCCACAGTAGGTCAACCATGCTCCTACAAGAATTACAACAATTCACAAATCAGGACTCGTAATCTCAGCAGTTGGGAGCTATTTGAAACTGACAGCATGCATCATCATTAATCAGCAACAGACACTGACAATTGACTGTGTCGTTGTTGCACTCAAACATTTGAGGCAAATACATACAAAATTGATTGAGAGAGAGAAGAGAGAGTTGAGGAAATAGTGGCGGCCATCATCATCATCATACAGTCGTAGCGCGCCTTTCGATCAAATGTATGAGGTTGGCCAATCAGCATGTTTGTTTCTCCGTTTGCCCGCTTTTAAATGGAGCACCACCATCGAGCGCCGACGATTGCGAGCCGGAAAACTAGTTACCAACCCAAGTACGAGAAGGAATGTAACTCATTTCTCTATCACCAACTCAATGGTGCGAGCCTGACAAGCGAGAGCACATCTAAAACACGCCTCACAGGCACACGCACTCGCACACCATCGAGCGAAGTGCAGCATGCATCAAAGCGCGCATGTCTCTCTCAAAGAGGACAACTGATGACGTCTTTACCTACTCGGCTGGTGATGGACAGATTATGGACTCGCCAGTCACACCCAAACTTGCCTGAGCTTGTGAGATTGTGACCTCTGTTAGCGGTCATAATATGCCCGTCATAGAATTTGTACACTTGGCGTAAAGAGCCCTCTTTGAACGAGAAATTGAATTACTTGTTATTTTGAGTGCGAATCAATGTGCCCGCAACAATTCAGTGCATTGATGATTGTCAAAGTTTGATGTGATCGGTTGTGATCGATCATAAACTCAAAGTAAGTTCACGTATCTAAAGTTTTGTTTTAGCTAATTTGTTATCTCTTTAGAATTATACTTTTAAACAAGCAAACTTGAGACATACCACTCAGACAATCTCAAATGGCATTGGGATAAGCATGGCAAGCCATACAACCATCGCACATAATGCATAACATACAACATTAGTATTTGAAATATAAACTCGATGAATTTGGCTGTGCATTGGGAGTATGTCATTTTATAAGCACAAGAAGACACGAGCGTTACCCGAGTCGATCGAATTCGAAACACTACTATCCAAGCGTTCCTCGGTGTCGAGTCGCTACTTCGCTCGGTCGGAGAAAATCCAGTTACCATGATTCGGTCATGTACTGAGGATTAGGAACACATGAAAGAGTTGCTCGAAAGATGCTGTATTCGATACCAGAAGGAAGACGACTTGTTGGCAGACCCAGGTATAAGTGGCGCAAAAACAAGCGGATAGAATCTGTTGGCGAACTGACATAGAACGGCACTATTATATCTCTTCGAGGCAGTTGCGGCCAATGCATCATGTAATTTGCATGGCCGAATATCACGGAGAATGGAACGGTGTCTGGTGGCTTGAGTGTCACTTCGGAGAATGAATATCTATCCAACACCGCATGGGCAACTCAGTCAATTCAATGATTCCCAATGATGGCCAAGGTGTATTTCTGTGTACAATGCATAATTGGTCACTGTGTAAGACTGATAAAACACTCGAAACTCACATATTGGTTGAAACCTAAAGTGTCAATCGAGACTGATAGATAGATTAAGGGAAACCCATGGCAGAACTTGAAAGAAGTGATAGGTTTGAAAGGGGATAAAACCGTTGTGAGGACAAGGGCCACTTCTCTGGCCCTCATCAATTACAGGTTCTATTAGTGCACTTGTCCAGCCATTAATGATTACTGTGTTTGTCCATTTGTCAACTCGCAATGATTCACTTTGACAATCAAACGAGACAATCTGCACTCAATGGCGACAGACCAGTTCAACAGTTCACATGAGCGCAGGCCATTTGTCCGTTTGTTCATTGGCCAACGCGCAACGATCCACTTTGTCCATCGGGTAAAGTGTATTGCAAATGTTGTTTACGACTTATTGGTTTGAATCTGCTCTGCACTTGACGGAATTTGTGCTGTGAGTGAGTTAGGACCAAAATTGCTTTAGCTTGATCATCTCGTGTCTTATTTTGGCAGATCTCAAACTCAAATTCAAGTTTGCCTTAGTCCATATGTGGCTTCGTATTTGGCCATTGTTTCCAATTGTACACTCGGGCACCACTTATCTGCATTGGACAGCATTGGCACTGGTCAACTGAGTAAGTTATTACCAAAATTGAGTTGGTTTATCATCTTGTATCTTATTTTGGCAGATCTCATACTCCAATGCAAATTTGCCATAGAGTCCATAGCACAAGCACGTTAACTAACAAACTCAAACGACTGTGACACAAACACCAAGTGCACTGTCATAGAACGCCAGAATGAATTATGTCTTTGTGAAATGGGCACGGCGGCACTTGCGAGCTTTGAATTAATTGACGATGTTTGCCTTTGTTGAACACACAACTCAGTTAGTAAATCAAACGAACAAACCTCTCCGGTCGAACAGATTACGCGCTCGGTGCTATTTGTGCACGTCTCGTCTGCTGTGTACTACTAACTTGCCTGATTTGTGCTCGTTGGTGACAGACCAGTGCAACTGTTCACGCCAGCACCTTCCATTTGTATGTTTGTTCATTGAACTGCTTGCAACGATTCACTTTTAGCATCCAACGAAACAGCTTGCAATTGATGCAGGCAAACCAGTGCGATTGGCCACATCAGCACCGACCATCTAACTTAGCACACAAATATTAAAAGTTTGACTTTGGCTTGAGTTGGCTGGAATGATCGAATGGCCAACTGCTCGATCACTTGGGCCACTTTAAATACTTTAAATTGTGTGACAATATTGTGCTCAGGCTCCTCTGATTGAGAACATTCTCGCTTATTGGAATTATCCTATATTTTGTATTGACAAACAGACAAGCACACACACACAACCAAAATGTGGTTAAGACGGACAATCGAGTGAGGTGACACGTTCGGTGCTCAGGCTCGTTTCACTGCCATGAGCGCATAGGTGACCCACTGGTTCTGTGTCCAAGACCATTGAAAGGTAAGTGGATTGAACAGCTGTCCGTGCATCTTCACCACATCACAGTTGTCTGTACAAAAATGAAAGGAGACACACAAGTGTTAGTTGACAGAGTAGAGAGAGAGAGAGAGAGAGAGAGAGAGAGAGAGAGAGAGAGAGAGAGAGAGAGAGAGAGAAAGCAATTCAACACTTACAATCGTTCAACATTAAACTGATTACTTTTGGAGGCACAAATTTGTCATACTCGTGAGTGCCTTTCGGCACAATGCCGAAGATGTCCTCAGCAGCACAGATCACAGTCAGATATGAAAGTGGAGTCTGGTTGATGGTGTCCAGGAAGAAGAGGCCACCAGGTCGAAGGCAATCCAGTGCGCACTTGAGAAAGTGGTCAATGTTTTCCACATGTTCGACCACCTCACTGGCAATGACGCCATCGAATTTTCCCAAGTTAGCCGGGTCTGCACTCAGTTCTTCAATTGTACACGCTTTGTACTTGGGTGCACGGTCTGGAGCGGCTCGAAAAGTAGCACTTGCATGCACCGAAGCTGCTTTGACGCTCTCCTCCACTGGTTCAATCCCAGTAACATTGGCACCCAGTCTGGCTAGTGGTTCGGACAGTAAGCCGCCACCTGAACCAATATCGAGCAGTTTCACTCCGTTGAGAGATAACTTCACATTGCTCTTGTTTGTGTCAGTCGGTGAAAGTGTCGATTGAAAGGCGTCCGAAATGAAGGGCACTCGAAGCGCGTTTAGAGTGCGAAGTGGTCTACACTCATAACCAGACCACCATTTTGAAGAAAGTGATCGAAAATGGGCTAATTCGGAGTCGTTCAGTGTTGAGATTGGCCCATTGGTGTCATTGAGATTCTGATTTAGATTGCAGAGAGGCGAAATGGACTTGAATGTTCGAGGATTACTGCAGTTCAGATTGACAGATACGCACAACAGTCGTCGAGACAGTCTGCAGGGAGAATTCATTCTCGGTTGATTTGCACTCAACCAATGACTTGTGTGTATGACAAAGTATGTTTAGAACGGATTCCCATTTAATTGGAAGTGATAAGGTAAGCACTACGTGTGAGTTTTAACAATGATCGCACTACAATACAAATGCACTAATCGTAAGTCCGATAAAAACGGTGATAAAGATATTTAACTCTTTGACTGTGACAGTGTACAGTGTAGTTTGCTCAAAGACAAGGCAAAACCACTCAATTGTGCTTTGGCGCTAAATGTGATTTATAAAATTTATCTGAAAACAAAACACAATCGCCTCAATATTGTGCAACATTAAATCAAAAACTTGCTGAATAGCTGCTTGCTGCCATTCAATTTGCTATACAAACCAATCAATTTCCACATAGTCATAGTTAGTGCAGACAAACTAGAGTAAGTGTTTTCTCGAGAAATGCCATTTACCGATCAGTTGCCTTATTCTTTGCCGATCACTAGCGACTCCACTCTGTCCACCAAATCAGATCATCACCGCCGAATTGAGCCAAGCAATATATAAAGTTTCTAGTTTAAAGCAACATCACCATTGCCTACTCGTCACCTTGTGACCTAGTTCACTCGAAATGACAGTCGAACCAGTCCAGGTCGCAGCACAAACAGTACTGACCACTCTGCAGCTGCTGGCATTGATGGGCTACCTCATCACCCGTCATCAGTGGCCAACACTTCACACTGTTCCACTAATGAGACCATCTGTTCGCGTCCTTGGTCAACTTGTAGGTCCACATACGAGTAACATCAAGACACAACTTAACTTAACTTAGCTCACCGAACTGCAAATTGGGCGATTGTAAACAGTGACTTTGTTTTCCAAGACAGCATCCATTTCCAGTGAATGTGCCAGTACCTGTCGTACTAGTAATTGACATTTGGCGATGATATGAACACATAAGCACACACGCACACACCAAACTATCATCAATTGCACCCCTCTAGTAACCGCCAACCAGGCCAGACGCATCGTATGTATAGCCACGAAGCCTACTCGTCTACTTGTCTTGAACCGAACGCTCTCCAATCCACTCTGTCCCACCAACCTTGATCTAGCAACACATTGTCCGACTGATGGCCTTATGGTTGTTGGTTGTCTTGATCGACCAGTGCAAACACGGCAAAATCGTCGTTTGATTGTGTTTACTAATTTGTCAGTTCAGGCAGACTTCAAGAAGACTGTGCAAATTGTCGCAATTCAATCGATGGCTGCCTCGAGTCACTCATAGATGTGTACACTTTACAATTGGTGGGTAAGGCACAGAACCAGTGGTTCTGGTAACAGGCCACTGTTAGTTGTTGTGCCTGTTAAATTGGCCTTATTGGACAAATTGCCACCACTTTGATCACTTTCCTCCTGTGGTCACTTGTGCAGTCACCACACACAAACCTTCAATTCGTTAGTTTTGCTAAATAAGATTCTGATCTGCAGCAACACAAATTAGTGTCTGTTCTTATTTGGGTGATTTCGATCACAATGGTCTGACTGATTGACACAGAACATGGCTACGAGTCGGAAATGGCAATGTTTGCATGCACAACAACACACACAAAACAATTACCCGTCCAAGCAAGTGCCCGGTCGGACCAATTATGGCGAGGCAGAACACGAATGACTGTTTTGGCTAAATGATTATAGCAGATTGGTAGCCAAAATCAGTTGCTCCATTGCCGCATCGTGTAACCCATCGGGCCAATGAAGGTAAACGACAGCGCCTGTGTCAGTTACACAACAACATCTCGTTGGCCAACAACACAATCCCGTCATGTATCTGTCCAAGCCATTCATGTTGGGCGATGTTGCCATTTGCATTTCACTGATCGGATAAGGCAGAGAGGTAGAATGATCGTTTGATGATTTGTGGTCAACAGTGGAACAGATTTTTGGACTAAGGCAAGTTTGATTACTCGCCTCAGTACCAGAGCAATTGTTGATGCTTGAGATTGATGGTGGGATGATGGCTTAGACTTGATCAATTCAATCGAACCGACTCGAGTGTTTGTGTGACTAACCATTTTCGACTCGTCATCTTGTCTTTTATCACTCAATAACTCACCACTCCACACTCTGACAACCAAACCAGATCAGAACAGTCGAGTTGAGGTAAACAACACATCAAGTTCCCAAATGCCATCGCCGACTCATCACATTGCTCAGTGGCCACCAATACCTTACACCGTCATACGAATCATATCATTTGCTTTTAGTGGAAGCAAGCAACACATCGACTGTCTGGCCATTTAATCATTACTAAATAGTGGTCTTATAGCTGTTTGTTACCTTGAAATAGTTCAAGTTTTTTTTTCATGCGACGTTGTACCTTGTACTTTGTGGTCTGGTGGCACGATACCGCGCACTGCTCATTTCTGCACGGCACTCGTCATAGAGAGGTAGATTTTTCTGGTTTTGACTGATTGATCATTCTGTTCTATTCTCCTGTAGGCCATCCACAGCCATCGCATCAATAGCAGCCTGAAGTCAGTCAAGTACGAGTGACATCGACACACAAATGCATCAGATCATATGCTCAGCACACCGAACTGCTAATTGAGTGAGTGTAAGTCAGTGTCTTCGTTTACCAAGACAGCATACCTTTCCAGTGGATGTGCCAGTGCGTGTCGTGTAGTAGATTGACATTTAGCATATGAACACACAACCACACACCACACCAAACTATCATCATTTGCCCTCCTCTCGGAATCTCGGAATGAGCCACGCACCGAATGACGAGCCTGAGCACCGAACGTGCCACCACACTCGATTGTCCCTCTTAAGCTCAGTTTGGTTGTGTTTGCTTGTTTCGGTTTGCCAATACAAAATATATAGGTTAATTCCAATAAGCGAGAATCAGTTCTCGATCAGTTGAGTCTGTGCACAATATTGTCACACAATTTAATGTATTTAATGGCCCAAGAGATCGAGCAGTTGGTCATTCGACCACCTGCCACAAATCAAGCCGAACTCAAACTTTTAATATTTGTGTGCTAAGTTAGATGGTCACAAACAAACAAATGTTCGGTGCTGATGTGGCCAATTTCACTGGTTTGCCTCTATCGAATGCAGTGTCTCGTTTGATGACCAAAAAGTGAAACGTTGCACTCAGTTCAATGGACAATCATACAAATGGAAGGTACTGATGTGAACATTTCCACACGTCTCTTACCAACTGGCACAAATCAGGCAAGTTAGTAGTACACAACAGATCGAGACGTGCACAAGCAGCATAAAACAGCAACGAGCGCGTAATCGGTTCGACCGGCCAGGTTTGTTAGTTTGATTTACTTGCTGAGTTGTGTTTAACATTGACAAACATGCGTGCCCAAGTCACAAAGATTCATTCATTCAGGCAGACAGTGAGCCCCTGTGTGTCTGTGTCACAGTCGTTTATGTTTGCTAGTTGGCGTGCTTGTGCTCTATGGACTCTATGAAAAACTTACATTGGAGTATAAGATCTGCCAAAATAAGACACGAGATGATCAAACCAACTCAATTCTGGTAATGACTCACTCAGTAGACCAGTGCCAATGCTGTCAAAATGCAGATAAGGTGGCAATCGAGTGTCCATTTTGGAGCAATGACCAAATACAAAGTCACATATGGACTCTATGAAAAACTTACATTGGAGTATAAGATCTGCCAAAATAAGACACGAGATGATCAAACCAACTCAATTTTGATATGAACATAGTCGTAAACAACATTTTCAATACTACAGCCCCAATTGACAAAGTGGATCGTTTCTGAAAGTGGAGCGAGCTGGCCAATGGACCAAAAACAGCATACCTTTCCAGTGGACGTACGTATTGAACTTGACGTAATTGACATTTAGCACATGAACACACAAACACACAGACATCCCACCAAACTATCATACTATTTGCAACTATTTCTGATTCGTCATCTTGTCATTTGTAGAGCAGCCACCACTCCATTTTTTCCATCAAACCAGATCAGAACAGTCGAGTTGAGGAAAACAACACATCAAGTTCCTAGCCAAAATGACATTGCCAACTCGTCACATTGCTCAGTGGCCACCAATAGACACTTTACACAGTCATACGAACCATATAATTTTCTCTCAGTA
The DNA here is from genome assembly GCA_023373905.1 of Rhizoglyphus robini. NCBI lineage: Eukaryota > Metazoa > Arthropoda > Arachnida > Sarcoptiformes > Acaridae > Rhizoglyphus > Rhizoglyphus robini. The sequence continues at coordinate 3,616,209 of JAKIJQ010000008.1, read as the reverse complement.
GAAGCAAACAGCGACACATCGCCTGTCTGGCCATTTAATCATTACCAAATAGTAGTCCTATGGCTGTTGGCTACCTTGAAATAGCTAAAGTTTTGTTCATGTGACGTTGCACCTTGTGGTCTGGTGGTACCATCCCGCGCACTGCTTAGCTCTGCACGGCACTCGTCATAGAGAGGTAGAGGTTTTGCTAGTTTTTAATGATTAATCATTCTGTTCTACTCGCCACAGAAATCTCATCAATAGCAGTCTGAAGTCAGTCAAGTGCACGAGTGACATCGATACACACAAATGCATCAAATCATATGCTAAAAGCAAACAGAACTACCGAATTACGGGTCTTATGGCTGTTTTTTACTTTGAAACAGCTCAAGTTTTATCCATTCGACGTTGCATCTTGTACATTGTGGTCTGCAGCATCCCGCGAACTGCTCAGCTCTAACGGCACTCGGCACACAGAAGTAGTGGTTTTGTTGGTTTTGCCTGATTGATCATTTTGTTCTACTCGCCTGTAGGCCATCCATAGCCATCGCATCAATAGCAGTCTGAAGTCAGTCAAGTGCACGAGTGACATCGATACACACAAATGCATCAAATCATATGCTAAAAGCAAATCAAACTGCCAATTGAGTGAGTGTAAGTCAGTGTCTTCGTTTACAAAGACAGCATACCTTTCCAGTGGATGTGTCAGTGTCGTACTAGTAGATTGACATTTGGCGATGACATGAACACACAAACACACACGCACCTTACCAAACTATCATTGCACTCCTCTCAGAATCGCCATCTAAACCAAACACATCGTATGTTTGCCAATTCGTCAACTTTGTCAATACAGGACACTCGCCATTCCATTCTTTCCCACCAACCCTGATCTAGCAACACATCGTCCGGCTGGTAGCCTTATGGTTGTTGGTTGCCTTGAACAACCAGTGCAAGCACAACCAACTGGCCGTTTGATTGTGCTTACCAATTTGTCAGCCTCAGTCAAGTCAGACTTCAAGAAAACTGTGCAAACTGTTGCAGCTCAATCGATTGCTACTTCGAGTCACTCACTGATGTGTACACTTTACATTTGTTTGGTTGCTCACAGAACCATCTGCACTCAGTGGAGACAGACCAGTGCAACTGTGTTCAAATGAGCGCAGGACATTTGTCTGTTTGTCCATTGGCCAGCTCGCATCGATTCACTTTGTCCATCGGGTGAAGTGTATTGCAAATGTTGTTTATTACTTATTAGTTTAAATCTGATCTACACTGGACGTCCTTCATGCTCTGAGTGAGTTAGTACCAAAATTGCGTTAGTTTGATCATCTTGGGTCTTATTTAGACAGATCTCATACTCCAATGCAAGTTTGCCATAGCACGAGCACGCCAACTAACAAACACAAACGACTGTGACACAGATATCCAGTGCACTGTCGCATGCCAGAATAAATGATGTCTTTGTGACACGGGCACGTCAACTTGCAAACTATTGAATTAATATACAATGTTTGCCTTTGCGTTGAACACAACTAAGAAAGTAAATCAAACTAACAAACTTTACAGGTCGAACCGATTACGAGCTTGGTGCTGTTTGTGCATGTCTCGTTGTGTACTAACTTGCCTGATTTGTGCTCGTTGGTGACAGGCTAGTTGAGCTGTTCACATCAGCATCTTCCATTTGTATGATTGTCCATTGAACTGCTTGCAATGATTCACTATGGCATCAAATGAGTCAATTACAAACAAACACACACGAACACCACCAACTATCATTATTTCCACTACCCTCGGAACCTCGGAACGAACAACGAGTTAATCCGAGTGACAGAGTGACATTACCATTGCCGACTCGTCACCTTGTCACCTAGCTCACTCGAAATGGTTGTCGAACTATTCCACATTGCCACTCAAGCAACAATGCCCACTCGGCAGTTATTGGCACTGAATGTTCTCCATGGGCACTACCCAGCCGCATAATCTCTTTTCCAGCCGAAGTGCGTGTCATACTAGTAGATTGACATTTGGCAATGACATGAACACACTAGCACACACGCACCCACCAAACTATCGTCATTTGCACTCTTTTCGGAACCTCCAACAAGATCAGACGCATCATATGTTTGCTCACGTAATCACTCGCCACTCAACTCTGTACCACCAACACGCACTCCACCTGATCTAGCACCTCGATATAGAGTAGGTGGATTGATCGCTAGATGCTTTGTGGTCAACAGCCGAATCGACTTGTTTTGACCGACTTTGACGAAGTTGGTGGCTTGGCTAAGGCAAGTTTGATCACTTAGTTATGACAAAGTATAATGAACTTCTCTCATTTGAACAATAATCACTTTAATCATCATCTTGCACACGTTCGTTCAATAATAGATTCGCTCACTTTGGTTAGTGATCTAGTAGTAAAGTGCACAATTTTCTCCGTTTGTGAATAAACACAGCCAAAGTAAGTACTTTTCTATTTAACTATCCACTGACAGATCTGTGCGTGTCCTTGTACGAGTGACATCAGACGAAGACACACAAATGCATCAGATCATATGCTCTGGAAACTGAATTGCCAATTGAGTGAGTGTAATCAGTGACTTCTTTTACCAAAACAGCATAACCACAAAGAAGATATAGCTCAGTATCTCCGCTGTAGTTTGGGGGTAATTGTGCTAGAGTGCCATTCCACTGGCTGCATTGCTTGGAAATTTAAGCGCTTTGGTTCATCTAATTCGACAGACGAAGCATTCCTCAAATTGTTTATCGATTCTGACTCTGTCCCCCTCAACAGATCGTCTTGTTCACTCGTGCAAGTCCAACAAGAACGAGTGACATCGAGACACAAATGCAACGACACTGCATCACTATGTACTAGTACACATTGCAATTATCAATTGGTTTTTTTTTAAATTTTATTTATGAAGCAACCGCTTTCGCTTGCGCATTTAAGCGGCACAATGATATCGGATTACAAAGAAAAATTCATGAACAGGGAAATTAAGATAACATGTTTACAATTATGATACAGATGGTAAAACTAACGCTGCGACTCCCAGAAGAGAAGCAGCTTGTGGATTGATTTGAGGTAGTCAGAGTAAATTTCGTAGTCAGAAATTATCAATTGGTTGATTGACAAACATTGTCTTTATTCGCCGTGGCTGCAATCCTTTCCAGTCCAGATGCTAAAACATGTATTGCCAGTAGTTGATATTTGGTAAGACTATGCGATCACTAACATTATCTCGAACACTAATTCATCAATTTGCAATTCAAACCAGACCAGAGGCATTAATAGCCAATTACGAACTGTATATGTCATGTACTGTCCTCGTCCTTAATTAAGAGGCTTTCAAAAGATTACCTGTCATTACACGTTGATTTGCTTTGATTTGTGAAATCATAAAAATGAAACACTTCAAAATTTTCGTGATCGTACTCGTAATTATCCGCTTGGTGTCTGGTGAGTTTTACACAAAACATTCACAACACAATTGATGAACCATCAGGAGGCTCACTCCACGAGCCGGCCATTTCTCCAATTTGACCAGCTCATCTAACTTGCAAAGCAAGTCAGTAATGAGTCGTTCGTTCAAGGGCACGCGCTCCAGTAGCTGGTCCGTCTCGCTCACCAACGTGAAAACATCACCTGTGAATTCAAAGTGTCATCAATTGTGTTGTGATTGTTTTGTGTAAAACTCACCGGACACCGATCGGATGATTAAAAGTACGACCACGAACAATTTGAAGTGATTCATTTTTATGATTTCACAAATCAAAGCAAATCAACGTGTAATGACAGGTAATTTTTTGAAAGCCTCTTAATCAATCAATCAGAAGTGACTGAATTCAACGATCAACCATCCGATCTATTTAAACCAACTTTTGTTGTGACTCATGTGATCCAGTTAGCACAGGATATTGTTGTTGTGTTTCACCTGCAGACATTCCTTTCGACTTCGTCTCAATTGTATCAATTCGAAACCTAATTGATCTTTTGGTGCTGGCGTGTCATGAGCAACTTTGTTTCACATGTTTGGCAATTCCTCGAATGCCAATCTCCAAGTCATAATAATAACAACCAACAATAATTTAATTCAATTTTAATAATTATTAATTAAATCATTTAATATTTTAGATTATTTTATCTTAATTTACTTATTTTCAAATATGTTAGTTAATCATTCATCTGATCTTAATGGTCAAAAATTTCCCTTCTACTAATTAATTCTAACGATCATCAAGCGAGTGCCAATCTCTGGCCTCTCCATCGTCCGTTTACGAGCCATACCTTTGGAATGTAATTCGACGCTAATGAGAGATCGACAGATAACATTAATTAAGTTAGCTCAAAACATCTCGAGTTGTCGTATCCTTCGGCTATACGGATACGAAGACACTTGTGACAAGGTATTCGGACAGTTCGCTCAATTAGTAACGGATAGGCAACTGCTAATACAAATCAGCTAACGAAATCTTAATTGCTTTGTTATTCGGTCGAAAGCGGCAAGGTCTATTACATTGATCTGTGTAAGATGCTTGGATGAAGTGACTTTATTCATGTGACATACTCGAATCACTCCAACGGTGAACGAGTAGGCACTGGTCGTAATTAATGCATTAAGCTTTAAGATTAACATGCATAAACACCATCACACATGAGATCTAAATGATTTCGTAGTGGCGTGCACAATTCGAGCCGAACAAAAAGAACAATTCTCAGCACATTTGACTGGGAAAGGCCGAAGTGGAATGCAATCGCAAAGAAACCTTTTTTGGTTTTCTTGAGACGCCAAACACAGTCAACGCAAACATTGCTGCCACACATCAAGTTCCTAGACCAAATTACCATTCCTGACTCGTCACCTTGTAACTTAGCGCACTCGAAAAGGTAGTCGAACTGCCACCATCTCCACGCTCGTCAAAAAGTGCCTCTTAAAGGAAAATCACAATTTTCCACTGTGCCACAGGAAATTTGTGAATAACCCGCTTAAAGGAAAATTGTAATTTACCCACTAAGCGATATTCACAAATTTAGTTTAGTGGGAAAAATAGAGATTATCCTTTTAGAGAATATATATTGCTCTTATTAATTAATTAATTAATTAATTTTTATTCAATATTAATTATTAGAAAATACAAAATAATAATAATTACATTTTCTCGTTAAAAAAGTACATATCTACTGGATCAACATAATAATTATGATTGTTAATATCATCTTCATCATCGCTACTGTCAATGCTTATTTTTGGTTTTTTCGATTTTCGGCCCTTTGTTGGAATAGTTTTTAACTTGAATAGGATTCAATCGAGGACGACCACGAGATTTCTTCTCTGTTGAGGGATTCTGGGACTGAGATTGATCGCTTTGCGTTTTCTTATCATCTTTTAGCCACACATTTCGAACATTTTCATTCACTTCCATTTTACTTTTTGTCTTATTCAGACGACATTGTAAACGATCAAATAAATAGCTCTATAATTAAGATATGAAGTTAGATTCAACAAATGAGATGGAAATGATAGAACTTACGGATAAGTTTGGGCTCTTGAATGTCGTGTTGAGTTTAGCTCCGTTTGGCAATGTGTCTGATGTGAGACTCAGTTTTTGGCATTGAGAATACAACAAAGCAAATGCTTTATTCAAATTCCAATATCGACCAGCAAGCACACCTGCAAATTCGCGTATGTTTTCCGGCTCGAAATACGGATGACGTCTGAACTTTGGTCCAATGATGTGGCACACTAACCTGCTAGCCCAAAGCCCAATTGTTTTCTTAAATTCAAACCAAGAAATTTTCTCAATTTCAGGATTGAATTTTAGTGCCCAATCCTCGAATTCCAAAAAAAAGTTTTAAGTTTGAGTCATAATACTTCATTGAGGCTTCCTTAAATGGGTATTTATCAAAAATGATAACTTGTCTTGGAAATTTTTCGCCAGCTTTGGGTGGTTTGTTTGCCAAACCTAGCCATGCAGGTACCGGTCGTTTTTTATGTGGCCGTTTTTGCTTGTTTGCTTGATAATTGGTTTGATCGGAATTTCTATCATTCTGAAGCAGTGCAGGATCATCGCCAGACGACTCTTGAGAATCACCAGTAGAACTATTCATTTGTAAATTTGAATAGGCAGCGAGCTTTGCTTCGTCTTCAATTTGATTAGCGGAACCAGATGCGAGACCATTTAGGAAATTTATAGTGGTATTTGTGTTCAGTACTATAATGCAGAAAAATTAAACTAAATAAAACCTAGAGCAATAATAATCTTACTTGGAGATGCAATCGGGTCAGCATGTTTCCTTTTCTTAGTGTTTGAAACGGGAGTTGAAGTTTGTAATAGGAATGGCTTATTTTCAATGGATTCATTGTTGTCTTTTTTTCTTGCGATTTTTCTTTTTCATTTGAGCATTGGCAATCTCAATTTCACGATTCTGTTGTTCATCGATACGAGTTTGACAACGATGCACTTTCTTGACGAGTTTACACAAAATTTTTTTTACTGCATCGATCGGGTTTTTGAAAACCAAAACGAGTCCACACTTTTTTTGAGGTTCTAAAGTATTCAATTAAATTAACGACACTTACATCTAAATCTACATTTTCTTCCCATTTTTCTTGATCTGTTGAAAAGGCCGCTAACGTTAAAGACTTGTTGATCTCCTCTAGCAGATCAGTTGCACTTTTTCTATCCTCGGGTAAATAACTAAACAATTTTTGCTCATAGTCTACATCATTTTCAGTGATCGTTTCTTCTTTCGTATCGTCAAAGTCGTCGTGTTCTTTAGGTTCGCCTGAAGTTATAGTTGGTGCATCAATCATTGGTGTTTTGTTGGTAATGGATGCGCTAGTTGAAGGAATAATGGTAGATGGATTGATTGAATCGGAATTAAATGTTTCGTTTCTGTCTTCGTCGTTGAGTTGAGGACCCAATCCTCGAGGAGATTTTCTGATGGGGGCACTGTTTTTTGTGTGTTTAGTCATATTAAATAATTATGCACGTGTTAGCGTATTAGGTAATTAGCACTAAATAATCGATTGGGCAACACAGGGTGCAAAAAGATTCCTGTGGATAGTTGAAATTAAGATGACAGAAATCAATCAGTCACACAGTGAGTGGCATATGCAGTCAGTCAAAGGCAGAGGACAGAATGACCAACAGAGACAAAAGACCACTCGCTCGCCCGCGCAAGAAAAGAAGAAGAGTACAGAGAGAGTTAAAGCCGGGGGAGGTGGTGACAGGCCTGTCAACTTGACGTATGATAAAAAGGGTGAGTTTGACACCCCGGGCCAATATGCCGCCATTGATCGCTTGATTGGTTGTCAAAATTAGACACTACTGTTGACAGCAGTGGCGTTGTTTACATAGACCACAGGAGAAGTGCCCTGCATGCAGTCGGCCCAGTCTTGTGTGTAATACTGTGTATTTGTGTGATTAATTGTTGTTGTTGGTTTGGCATATCGATTTTTGCTCAAATCAAAGGTTAATTTATTTTGAGTTATTTTGTGATAACTCACTATGGCACAAGAACATTCTAAACTGTCTAAACGTCAAGAATTGACTGAACTTCGGAAGCGTATTAATTCTGGTTACAACAACACATTTTGGAATGATTTATTTCGTAATGTTCGCCAATTAGAAAAAGGATTTCCAACTGATTTAAATGAAAATCATGTACAATGTCCGATTTGTCCGGAGGGTGATGAATTTTTTAGCATAGTACAAACTGCTAAACAGTTAAAGAATCACATCGAGACGTTACATTTTTCAAATCACCTTGCCCACAAACCGTAAGTTTATGTTTTGTTTTGTTTAATCATAATTTTAAAATTTATTTTGTCAAATAACAGAACTAGTGCAGCGATTAAACGTCTATATTCTCAATTAAAAGATGACGCAAAACACGAACAAATGATTGAAGAACACCTTTTGCTTCACAACAATTTCAATGATGAAATACAGATGCCTGATGAATCAGTCAATAATGCTGAATTTTATCATGATTTTTCTGGCGATAGCTCTGATGCTGAATTTGAACAAAACGAATTGGAAGAAAACTATGTCTATACTGTGGATGACGATGACTTTGCTTCGGATGATTTGTTTGAAAAGTCTGATTTAGAATCAAAATCGAAGGTTGAATTACTATTAAATAATCCAATTGCCAAGGTATAAATTTGATTGTGTTTTATTAATTCAATTTGATTAATTGTGACAATTTTTTAGTCTCTTATGGACTCACTTCATGAAATTAGTGAAAAAGTATCCAAAGCTGATCTGAACAATTTGGCTAGTAACATAATTCGATTTGCAACTGAAATCTTTCCAAATGCAGCAGACAGATTCAAGACCCCAGAACAACTTGACATGTTGAAACGATTGGCTCAGAGTACTCATTATAAAGAACAGTATCGAAAACGTACTCTGAAAAAGTATTTAAACCTTCCCGAAATTGTCCCACTTGAGTACAACGGAGAAGAACTCGGAAGATATTCGTTGATCAATATTGAAAAATTGTGCAGAAAATACCTTTTGAACAAATCGATAAGAGATCATTTGAATAACGAGATGAAAGAGAAACGCAAAACTAATGGAGTGTACCGTAGCCAAATGGATGGCTGGTTTTCGGATCGTTTTCGCGGTTGGTTAAAATTGGAAATTTTTCTTGACGATGCCCAACTAGGCCCTTCCAATGGTTTTGGTTCTGGTTGTGGTCAGAAATATATTATGGTCTACATCACATTTCCAGATCTTCCGTTTCATCTACGCACCCAAATTGATCAGATTGAATTGCTTATGATGGTAAAACGATCAGATTTGAATGCAATACCAAAAGAAGATCGTTTTGCAACATTGCTTTCAAAATTGAACGTTGAACTTGATCGTTTAGGTCGTGAAGGAATTGAAATAGGTGGACAAAAAATATTATGTCACTGTCAGCACCGTTCTTGGAGATAATCTTGGTGTTTACGAATTTCTTGGTTTTGCAACGAATTTCCAAACAACGTGCTTTCGATGTCGATATTGCGGTTTACTAGGAAAAATCAAAGGAAATTCCGAAGATGAGGGAGATGGAAATGGAGATGGTGAAACTGAACCGCCAAAGAAGAAGAAGAAGAAAAAAGAAACAAAAGAAAAATGAAAATGAAAATCGAGAAATGACTTGCCAAGATATTAAAACATTTAACTCGATACCGAAACTATTAACAGATGCTGATTTGGAAAAATTAAGTGCGGAATCTTTAGCTAAGTTTATTCGCTATGGATACCCATTTTCAAATGTATCTACTTTGAGCAATCACAGTACAAACTTATCTCCCTCCAGATATAATGCATGATTTGCCTGAAGGTATTCTTGAGATTATTCTTGAATCGTTGCTAGTCGAGCTTCGCAAAATCATTGATATGAATCGAGCAAAATTGCCCACGTCAATTCGAAAAAAACATTTAGGCGGTGCAGTAACACTTGCAAAGTGCTTCCTCAATTACTCTTTCTACGAAGGCTCTCCTAAATTAAAGTGGATTAATTCTACAACAGTCAAGATAGACGGCAAAGGAATTTTGGTTTGTTGAATGGGTTAATATTTTTAGATTTTCAATAGTTTTATTTTTTCTAGAAGTTAGAAGCTTTTCTCTAGTTTGAAGCGATTGTTGGCTCTAAACTCTTTTCTTTGCTAGATCCTTCAATGCAAAAGTACTATTTGGATGCAAAAGAATTTACCTTGCTTGCATTTTCAACAGAACTTACTGAAGCCGATCTTAATAAGATGAAATCTCTTGCCTTTTTGATTCACGATCGATACAGCCAGTTTAGGGACATTCATTGCAAAGTACATCATATTTTGCACTACGCTGATTTAGTCAAATAATTTGGACCACTCTATTTATACTGCACATGGCGATATGAACGCAAACACCAGTATTCCCAAACATGTGGCCAGAATTATGCGCAACTTTCTCAATCCTCCATTGACCATTCACAAAAGGCATCAATTCAAAAGAGCAGCTTTTGAAGCAGACAATCAATTTTTCGAAACTAACTTTTTCCCGGACATTCTTAAATATCGATTAATGGACAAAGATGACGAAAAACTGCCAAAAGGTGTGTATTCCGAACTGCCATCTACGGAAAGGCCATTCAGCTTGAAAAAGGGCATTCTTCGAAAATGTCTTGCTCATCCCAAATTTTGGATTCAACCTAAATTTGCGTATCGTGCTCCAGATGGTTCAATCATCATTCAAGGTCCAGTTTATACTAAGAAAAACTGTCCATACAACAAAACATGTGGATGGAAAAATGCAGTATTGGAAAAATCCCACGCAAGACGATTCATCGATATCCGAGGATTGCACCATTCTAATGATTTTGTGGGGATTGAAGAAGATAATGAGAGTTCAGATGAACCTAAATATTATTTAATTCGATGGATTATGTAATTTTTAATAAATCTAAAATTAACATTTGATTTGAAATTTCTAATTTATATTGAAAATTATTTTCTACAGATTAACTTATAGATCAAAATTGATGGCCTTTTGTTGCCTCTTTAAAGGAAAATTGAGATTTTATTTTTAATTTATGTAGTTTGTAATCTCAGTATTGGTAATTTGTAATTTACCATTAGACACGCTATGTTGTCTGTTTGACTGTTGGTAAATTGGTATTTTCCAATAAGGCTAGCTCAATGCCACACTCTACTAAAGGAAAATAGTCATTTTCCAATAAGAAGTTTACTTCCCTGCACAGCTCAAAACACCCTTATTAGTAAATAGGAATTAACTTTTAGTCAAATATTGTTGAGTGTGTCGCGCACTACTCACGGCACTTGGCATAGAGAGATAGGCTCTGTTGGTTTTGACTGATTGAACATTGTGTCACACTCCTGTAGGCCATCAACAGCAATCTAATCAAGGGCTGTCTGAAACTAATGCTTTCCAATCACACAAAGACAGTATTCAGCACTCCATCAACTTGTTCAATAGACTCGCTCACTTTGGTCTGTGATCAAATCAAAGTGCACACAATGTGTTCTCCGTGTGAATGGACACTACCAATGTAAGTGGCCTTCTGTCAAACTAACTCTAACAATATCAACCCACAGATCGGTTCGCGTCCTTGGTCAACTTGCAGGTCACGTACAAGTAACGTCCCAGGCACAAATGAATCAGAAGTATTGGCAAGTGCCCCCGTCGGACCAAGAACGCCGAGGCAGGGCACTTGTGACTGTTTTTGGCCATGTGATGATTGCAGGCTGCGAGCCAAGATCACTTGCTCCACTGCCGCATTTTGTGACCAATCGAGCCAATGATGGTAAAGGACAACAAGAGTGTTTGTAACAGAACAACTAACCATTAGCAACATCATGTAGGCCACCAACACAATGCCGACACGCAACTGTCCAAGCCATTCATGTTGGCCGATGTTGACATTTGGGTTGCATTGAGCGAATAAGGCAAGGATCATAAAGTTCGATGTACGTTTTGGTCAACATTCAAGTTAGTTTGACTGACTTTGTTTGTGTGCCAATCCATTTTCGACTCGTCATCTTGTTTATTGTCACTCAAGGACTCACCCACTCCAGTCTGTCACCAAATCAAATCATTTGCACTCAGTGAAGACAGACAGACAAATGCGGATGTTCATTTGATAAGTTGGCTTGTCCATTGCCGAGCATCATCATTCCACTCTATCCATCAAACCAGATCAGCACAGTCGAGTTGAGACAAACAGCACACATATAGTTCCCCTGACCTGCCATAACCGACTAGTCACATTGCTCAGTGCCCAACAATGGCAAACACTCCACACTGTCACAAGAACCAGATCATCTGCTCTCAGTGAAACAACACATCGCCCGACTGGTGGCCTTATGGTTGTCGATTGCCTTGAGACAACCCAAGTCTCGATAATGCAACGTGGCACTAATAGGCATCATCTCGCGCGCTGCTCAGTACTCACAGAACTCGGTATTCGGACAACCATTCTCTATCTAATGCAATGGATTAGACCGGACAATCCAACCGACTGCCACTACAAGTGACTTATAAAGTCACTGAAGTGATGAGAAGTGCAACGGAAATGAGAGAATAATTTCTTGTTGGTCAATGAAGAGTGACTCCACTGTTCACTAGGAGAGAGGACTCAGTATTAGGCTAGCGATGGCGAGACAGTTCACAGACGATTGGTGGTTTGAGTGTGCTTACCAATTTGTCAACCTCAACGTCAAGTCAGACTTTTTAAAAAGACTGCAGATTGCTCAATCAATCAATCGTGCCCCTCACGGATGTGAACCCTATGCACTTGTTTGGTAAATCGTAGAACTCGTGGCTATCCACTGTTAGTTATTGTTGTTTCAAGTCACTTGGCCTTATTGATTGGGCCACTTGGATCACTTTCGGATTGTGGCCACTCGAGAGCAGCAATTTGTCAACGAGATTGTCAACCGATTCACCGATTCTCGAGCAATGCCATTTGTCGGCCTGACCTTAACACAGCTCGACACGAGCCGATTTGAAAAACAAACAAGACAATTTGCACTATTTGACAATTAGTGCAGACAGACCAGACAAGTGATCTCTCGAGCAATGCCATTTGTCGGTTCGGCAAGACCTGAACCCAGCTCGCACCGATTCAATTTGCATTGCCAATCAGCCAATTTGCGCCCATTGGAGAGACAGACCAGTGCCACGCTTAACTTGGGCACGGCCATTTGTCAAAGATTCAATTTCTCAAGCTCGCGCCATTCCATTTTTTCATAACAGACCAGACAATTAGTTCACTTTGTAGTCTAATAAATGCAAACGTTCACATGAGCACCGCACATTTGTCAGCGAATGAAGTGACCAGCTCGTATCAATCCACTTTATTAATTAAATGCAAACATTTACACTAATTGTAGAAGAATGAAGTGCACATTGATTATGTTCTCGAAAATATACGCGCCGGCTTAGTTTTAATAACCATCGAGAGAGGGCACAACAATTTTGCTCGTTCCAAAAGTAACTCAGTTGAGTTTTGCTATTTAATGGTTACCCCTAATTTCTTCGGCTCGCACATTAGTCGCATGCGCCGAGCTAATTCGGTCAAAAGTAGTGTGCGCATGATTTTGAGCGACAGCAACACCAACTGCAGATGCCATCCACCCTCCGCCCGGCAGCTGCGGCCTCTCGCTCGCCAACCGACACGTCACCACTGAGGAATTGAAAAAGTCACAGGAGAGAGCGAGCGAGCTTGAACGGACACGAAACACGAAATATGATGCGAGATCGAGCACAGCTCGGTTGGCAGTGCTGGCTAATACGACGCACCGAGCCGCGAGTCACTCCACTGGGAAACCGCCCCACTAAGACCCGCCTTGAAGAGCGCGCTCGGTTGGAGTCGACTCTGATGAGCCGTGCCAAATGACCTCAGCTCGCCCTTGAACACAAAGAACGAACGATGGCCAAACGACCAGACGAACGAACACCAACTGCGGCTGCCCAGTACGATGGCGCACGCGATTGGCTCGTTCAAACTGGCACACAAATTTGAAAGGCCAAAAATTAACCAAGCCAAACAACTAAATCTGCCAATCGATTATTCATTTAAAAATCAATATTTAAGCAAATAATTTATTATTTAGTAATATCAAAATGAACAAAATCAATTTTAATATAAATTAATGCAACTTTGGAGTTACCCAATGGATTGACTATTGCCAATTAACAATTCAGGTTATACATAAAATGTAATAGAATCAGGATGGGTGATAGTTTGATTCAGTTCATCCTAATCGAGTCAATTTCAATTTCACTTGACCACACTTGATTAACGTCTCAACTTTAATGTTTGCCGAACAGAATCACTATTTGTGAATGTTCTCATGACACGCCGATACACTCTTATCAAGACTGAGTTTGAATGTTTGGCGTTTTGTGGTCGATGTGTCGTTTGCTCTAAACCAACTTGATAGCAACGCGAAAGACCTATTATGGAATGTGTGAAATTGGGCAATTTGAAGTTGAATAGAGACACCAAAGCACTGAAAGCGAACTCACTTTCTAGGAATTTTATGGTTTGCCTTGTTTTCCTTCGTTCGAGTTCACTTAGTGTCACTCATATTCTCTGGCCACATTGCCCCTTTGTCCTCCAATCATCATTGTCCATGTGAAACAGAGCAATGACACAAGTGCTCCAAATCGACAAATGATCGACCCAAATGAGAATGGGAACTTTTTTTTGCATGTGATCTTGTTGTAATTTACCAATCTTTATCTAGCAGAAGGTCTAGAATGAGAAAGCAAAGTTACATAACTAAATCACACACACACACACACACACACACACACACACACACACACACACACACACACACACACACACACACACACACACACACACACACACACACACACACACACACACACACACACACACACACACACACACACACACACACACACACACACAAAAGTTGATTTACGTTGACCATGTCCAGTAGGCTCGAAGAGCATGGTTGAGGCAGTGCAATAAGAAGACTCAAAGTGGATGTGCACAATGACCACAGGTCACATGTATACAACAGAAAGACAATACAAATAAGAAAGACTTAACGAGATTGAAGCAAATGTAGAAGTAGGAACGAAGCCGTTTGAGAGATGAACGGCTAGTGTCACTTGTGAGTCTTGTGGCACTCAGCAGAGCAAGCTCTGATGACTTCAATTCATTCAATCCATTAACAAGTGCGCTTCCTGGTTTTACTTCTAATACAAAACTTATATGGCTTACAAAGCTTGTAAGCTTATTGAGCAATTAGAGTGTACAGAGATCTCGATATGACTTTGACATACAAACACACATACGGTCTTTTGTGTACGCTGACCGCAGTTTGTGCTGGCTTGCACTGCAATCTAGTCCTGAGTTCCCAGTGAAAGTGAACCAATGCAGTTGTACATCTGTCGTTCACAGTCGCTCTTTCATCGATAAGCTTAATGCTTTGTGTGCTTACTGCAATCGCAATCCATAATGTGAACTGTTTGGGAACTGCTATGAGAATTGGTTCTAATGCCATTCGGAAAGTGCTATTGAGTCAGTGAAGGTGAGAGGCAGTGCAGCAGTAACGGTCAAGCAATAATGACCAATTTGATGGCAATAAGGATTGCTCACTAGAACACAGAATCATTAGGCCAGAGGAGGTGAGTGCACCAGATGGCTAAGTGATAATAACTGTTTGAGTGACAAGCTTCGGTTCACTATTACTCACATTACTTGTCTATGAGGAATGGTTTCACTGCCGTTTCAAGAAAGCTTTTGAAAGTGAGGTTGTTGGCCAGTGACAGCAATTGTCAGATTATTTGAACATTTATGGATAATCCTCATATTGCACACACACACACACACACACACTCACCATTTCTGGGCATTAAAGCAATCGAATCACCCATTTCATGTTTGCTTTTCCTATCAACAATCTCGATGGACATCGAACTTAAACAAATTTAAAAGTCAATCGTAGTGTACAACGAACAGACACGCAGACACTCAACCTGATTGACCATTCGCATTCGTTCGTTTTGCTCGTTTCCAAAGTGTGTTCAATTTTACATTCACAATGAAACAATTATTATTGTTATTGTTCATTGTCATCGGCCTGATTGGCCTCTCGTGTTCGCATCACTTTCATCACAATTGGCATCCGCCTCAAAACAACTACCAACAGCAACGACCACCATTTCAGCAATGTCAGCCGTGTAATTGTGATTGGTAATGTATTGCACTTGAATTTGTTTGAGCTTTAAGTACTAAACAGTCAAATCATTTTCATATCTCAATCTCAAATCACAGTAGTTCGTTTCAGAATCAACCAAACTACAACCCAAATCGAAATGGCAATCAGAACAACAACCCGAACTTCAACAATCAGAATCAGAACAATCGAAACCCAAATCAAAACCGAAACCAGAACAACCAGAACAAGAACCAAATGAACGGACAGAATCGACATCAGGGCCAAGGCAATAATAGCAACAACAACAACCAGAATCAACGCTGTCCATCGCATCATCGCGGAATTGAGTGTCCCGAGATCATCAATGTGAGCAATCAGCACTACACTCACTATCGTTGCTCGAGTGACATTGGTTTGTTTCGTTTGATTCGAACTTTGATCGTAATTTCTCAATTTTATACCTACCTAGTTGCGGACATCTCTTTCTCGGCCGAAAACTGTGGCAAAGTCCGCTTCAACAGTGTGTTCGAGGGTCAGGAGTGGCTGAAGCGTGAGTTGCACGGCTCGAACGAGTGTCTGATCGATTCGATTGGCAACAACTGTGTACAGATGCTCGACTCGAAACAGAACTACTGTGCAATGGCAAAGTTCTTTCAGGTGCATAATCAGCGGCTGGTGGTGAACGGTGACCTCATACTGACCATTGGCCAGTGTGATCTGGCCACTCCGTGTCCGAATGAACGAAGTGCGTCATCGCCCTTCTCTTCGTCGTCCTCCTCCTCTTCTCCAATGTCATCATCCTCGTCTTACAACGGCGACGAGTCTTATCAAAACAAGCGATAACGATTGAGCAAACACAAGTTCGGTTAAAAGTGATTAATATTATTATTAACTTTATTGATATATATAGAAAGTGGAAAAGTTCAAGAGTAAATTCGAAATAAACAAACATTGTAAACGTAAAAGTGTAAATAACAAATGATTATGTAGATGATGAGATGAGATGAAGTACGAGTATGGATCACGTGTCTTTGTGTATTGTATGTATTGTATGAATGAATGAATGAATGAATGATAATAAGTGAGTAGTGTTATGGTCATCGTTATGCAGATCATTTGGCGGATGTGTGTGTTCACTTGTAAGTTCGTTTGTGGGACTACTACGAGTGCATCATCATCATCATCTCTAGTGGTGGCTGTGTATGGCAAACAAGTGAACAACAATGTTCGATGCTCCTCATCTTTGGTATCTCGAGTATCGCTCGGCAGTACTTCTCGTGTATGTACATCATCAGCCTCGTGCCTCCGGAACTGGCAACTGTTAGACAAAGACAAATCAAATCATTAGACTGGTAACCATGATTAGCAAAACACTTACCTAAAAGGCTTCGTATGTCAGGCTTAGAAGTCAATTAGTCGATTGACAGCAGTGTGAGCATCACTTCAGCTGGATTGACTAGTTGGTGGAGGTGATGATTGGCTCCGTACACCAATGGACGACGGCCACCTCGGATTCGTTGTGGTGGTGGTTCTCTTGGCGTTCCCACTGGTTGGGACACTGGTCTGGTCACTGGTCTGGCCACTGGTACGGGTGGAACCTGATTCACGATCGATTGTTGTCGTTGTCGTTGTTGTATCCTTTGACTAGTTACACGGTTGAGCAGTTCATGGAACTCTGCTGACTGTGGCCGTGAGCTACGCAGAAACCGCGTTTGAATAGGACTTTGCTCTACTTGAGGCTCAGGTGAAGTCCTTTTGGGTGCCTTTGACTTTGACTGTCTACTAGTACTTACTGGCCGCTTGTTGTTTCTCTCTGCACTGCTCGTTGTTGCATCGGAAAGCTCACCATTCTTCTTCTTTGCTTCGAATGGTACATGTCGAAATGAATTCCGACTTGAGATATGATCAAGATCTATTTCAATGCTCTTGTCAAGTATGTCGTCCAGTGTGAGATTGGCCCTGTAATGCTTTGACGGTCCTTTAGTTGAGATCCTTTTGTTTGCCGAACCAAGCGACTGGTCAGTAAGAGCTCGCTTGTTGCTGTCATTGATCAATCGTTCGTCCTTTAGCGCACGATAGGCGTGTATGGATGCGTCTTCAAAGTTGGATGGCAGCTCTCTCAGTTGATCGATAATCTTTTTCGCTGCTGCATCAGTTGCCTCGTCAGGCTTATCTAGCCTTGCGATATACTTTCGGATACTATTTCTCGTTAACCGTTTTTCAATTAACTCGCGTTCATTATTATTATGAAGTTGCCGTGCATTCTGAGTGCCAAGCCTTTTGGCTTTTGGAACGGTTGATACTGGCGTAGTATTGCTTTCTTCTTGTCGTGGTCGCTTTGACCTTAATGGATATGACTTGCCTTCATTGTCGGATTGTGACGGTTTGGGTGACGGAACAGTTGACTTTCTGCTATCATCAACAAGGCGACGTTTGTTGTTGTCTTGTGATGAACATTCGATGGTCAAGGTTTGACTGGACTGCGACTCGACTTCATTTTCGGTTTGTGATGGTTTGTGTGTCGGTTTGGGTGTTGGTTTGGGTGACGGTTTGGGTGACGGTTTGGGTGACGGTTTGGGTGATGGAACAGTTGACTTTCTGAGATCAACAAGCCGTTTCTGTTTGATGTCTTGTGATGGACATTCGATTGTCGAGATTTGACTGGACTGCGACTCGACTGCATCATTCGATTGTGATGGTTTGGGTGACGGTTTGTGTGACGGAACAGTTGACTTTCTGCGGCGAGCACCAACAAGGCGACGTTTGTTGTTGATGTCTTGTGATGGACATTCGACGATCGAGGCTTGACTGGACTGAGACTCGACTTCGTCATCGGTTTGTGACGGTTTGTGTGTCGGTTTGGTTGACGGTTGAACAGTAGGCTCTGTGTGATGATCATCAACAAGCTGTTTGTCGATGATGTCTTGTGATGGACAATCGACGATCGAAGCTTGACTGGACTGCGACTCGACTTCGTCATCGGTTTGTGACGGTTTGGTTGACGGTTGAACAGTAGGCTCTGTGTGATGATCATCAACAAGCTGTTTGTCGATGATGTCTTGTGATGGACAATCGACGATCGAAGCTTGACTGGACTGCGACTCGACTTCATCTAAAGGCAAATTAGCAGTTGAACCACTCTGGACTGATTGTTCCACTACTTTCACTAATGGTGTCTCACTTTGGTCAGCTTCAATTGGTTGTTCACTACTTTGTTGTAATTGACTACTGGTTCCTGGTCGATTGGTCTGTGAGTCGTCATCATCATTGTCAGATAGTTCTATCGTTTGAGGTGAGATTGCTCTAGGTTCAGTTGACACTGACTCGTCTTCACTATCGGACAAGGTGATCACTTCGTCCTGGTTTGGTCGATTTGAATTGGGATCTACATTAAAGATTATGCGCCTTGCGATTTGTAGGCTTGCAGGGTCGAGTCTGGGTCTCTGTTGAACATGTAACACTGCTTCTTCCTCGGAATCATCCTCCTCTGAGGATAGTCCACTGAATTGCGAATTTGAATCGTCACTTACGTCAAACAGATCAACGTCATCATTGATCATCAACTGATTTAGGCCGACCCATCGGCTTCCATCCCATTGTGGTCCATTGTTTTCCTCGTTCTGTACGGGTTCACCATCTGCATCTTCGGTTGACACTTCAATTGTCGTTGTAATCACAGCAGTTTCCGATTCAGCTTTAGGCTCTTTGATATGTTCACCTTCTATGTGTTCATTTACATTAATTTCCTCTACTTCAACTACTTCTTCCTCCAATTGCTCTGGAGCTATCTCATTTTGGTTTGCCTCCTCTTCGGGGTTGGTTTGGTTGTTTTGATCTTGTTCATCTGTGATGGGAACTTGACTAATTTGTTGATCTGTACAAGTTGGAGTTGGTTCGTATTGATCTGTTTCAGGTTCCTTTTGATTTAGTCCTGATTCTGCAACCTCATTTTGTTGTGATGTGGTTGCATCGTCCAATTCTGTAGGATTGGCATGACTTTGATCAGAATCTTCGAGCAATTGCACTTCTTGGTCTTCAACTTCAGCTTCTATCACTTCAAAAGTCTCTGACTGATCTAACACACATGAGGGCAATTGCGTAGAGCTAAAGTCATTTTCAGTTGTCTCATGCAGCACGACCAAAGGCGATTGTAACTCGCCTTGGTCACTTTCATGATCATCATTCGATGTGCTGCATTTCGCTAGTTGTTCGTCAGAAGTTGTGTTGGTCAACTCAGATTCGGTGTCATGGATTGGGTCATTTGTTTGTGTTGTGTCATGATTTGATTCAAACTTATCGATCGGTGCATTTGTTGTCACTGACTGGCCTATGTTTGCACATTCTGTCGGTTCCTCAACTAGATAGATCGAGTCTGTTTGGATTGCTTCTTGAAGTTGCACATTCTCGTCACTCACTTTTGATGTCGCACTTTCACTTTGTTCCTCATTCTTCGATGTTGCTGCTTCTTCAATGTCAACTTTACCAATCTGACTTTGCACTTCAATTCTGCCATCAATTTGTGGGATCACAATTTCAGTTTGTTTTGCTGTTTTGTTCTGTACGACTTCTTCAGTAGATTTCACAAAAAGTTCCAATTCGTTAAGCTTTTTATAGTGTTCTTTGCTTTGCTCAGTAATGATCGACATGTCTTCGATGGTTGCTTCAACCAAATCAGTTTTGCCGGTTTCACTTTGGTGAGGCATAGTGATTGTTCCAGTAGATGGTGACTTTTCACTAATATCACTTTGTTTAGTTTGCCCATTTAGATGACGATCTAACATCAAAGACAGAGCCTTTTCTTCATCTTTAGCAGTCATCATTCCACTTTGTTCACCATTCTTCGATGCTGGCAAAGTAACCAAACACGCCGTCCACTCGTCTTCCTTGTTGTTGTTGTGTTCGGTCTCAGGAGATATTGGAGCACTTGGATCAGACTCAGTAGAGTCTACTTCTTTCGGGATCGCTTCAATGGTGGTGGAACTAGTTGTGGAACTGGTGGTGGAACTGGTGGTAGCTGTGACTGTTGGCACTGGCACTAAATGAGCAGCTTGGTCACTCTTTGATAAAAACTTTGATCTTATTTCTTCAAACAACGACTGTGTGATCTCACTTTGCTTGGGCTTTCTTGTTTTACTTATTGGCTTTTGAGCATCATTAACAGGAAATGGGTCTACGTTAAGTCCATTTGCCATTGCATCTTCCATGCGAATTTTGTTTCTTTGCTGCTCAGTCAATTGAAATGTTTTGTAAATTACTACAGGCTTGGTGACCCTATCTTTTTGTACATTCATGCCAATTTGCGTTTGTTTGTTCTGAATTTTGAGGTCATCATCACTTGGGTACAGTAGCATTGCCTCCTCAGTCTCACTAATTGAAATCACTTGAGGTAGGTCTTCACTTTCAGATAGCAATAGGTTTGCTTCATCGTCTTCAATTGGCGCAATTTGGTCATTCGTGGACGACTTTTCTTGTGTGGGGCCAGTTGTTGGAATGGCCAAATCATGATTCGAATTTTGATTTGATTCGGTTGATACGATGCTTTGATTATTAAGCTCAGATATTGGTTCAACAGGATGTTCAGTTGCTGTTGCTGTTGCTGCTGTTTCGCCTTGACCAATTTGACCATTCATTGCTGTTGTGTTCTCAGTTGGCGTTTCTGAGTGATCACCACTCGTTTTGGACTTGTAGATTGAAATCGGAATCGAATTTGTGAGGCCACCATGCTTGAGAAGATTCACTGCTCGTGTTTCGTTGCCAGTGCCACTCGGTGATAGTAACATTGCCTGAGGTTTGAGTACATTCGCTATTGGTGGCGAGTATGCATAGGTGCTGTTGGGCTGATTTAGAAACTGCACATTTGTGTTCACAATCAGATCAGTTTTCGGTTTCTTTGAACCTAATGGAAGTTTCAAATTGAGACTGCCTTGCTGTTGCTTAGAAAACAATGATTTCATTTTTTCATCATTTGAATTGTATCTGATTGCTACCTCAATTTCGCCTTTTTTGAGTCGTTCGGTGGATGAGTTTGGTTTAATCGGTTCAATTGGTGGCACATCAATTTGGTGCTGCTTACTAAGAACTTGATGATTTTGCTGCTCGATCAGAAGTGATGACTCGTGTTGGTCAATGTTGCCATTGGATGGATTGGATGAATCGACTGTTTCAGTGGCTGTTGGCAACTCACAATCCGTAGAATGGTTATTCTCGTTTTGTTCCACCATCATGAGAAGTGGATCGCTTTGATTGATGGTTTTGTTGTTTTCACTTTGTCCATTATCGTTGGAACCAGCAAGTTGGATTTCATTCGTGAGATTTGATTCACTTACTACTGGTTCTGTTGCTGTTGTCTGGCTCAACTCAGGTTCTTCGGTAATTGATTCGTTTGGTATCTCAACGATATCATCATTTGGAGAACTTTGTTCTAATGTTGGTTGCGATTCTTCTGCTCCAATGTCCATTGCAGTTGAATTGGTTGATGATTGTACGATTGGCTGTTCATCATTTTGTTCATCAAACTCTCCAAGCGAACGAAGTATGTCTTCAGCATTCAGTGTTTGAATGTTGTTTCCTTTCATTACTTCAGCCAACAGTTTGATCATTTCTTTTGGTAGACTCTGTAGTACTTTCACCGCTTTTGGTGGTTCTGGTGGTGATGAGTTGGGAATGGATTTGGTGCTGATTGGATTGACGGAAGCAGTTGATGATTCTTCATTTGTTTGGATTGGCGGACTTTGATCACTATCACAAGTCACAGTAGACTTCTGTGACGATTGTTCAACAAGAATAGTAGCTTCAATTGAAGGCATTTGAGTCGAACTAGAGTTTGGAACGTTGTTAGATGGATTTAAGTCAGTTGCCTCGTTATGCTCATTGATCATGAGCGATGACTCGTTTTGGTAACTTTCACTATTCGATTGGCTGCTTTCCACTTCTGTAGTTGTGCTCAACTCAGATTCAATGACATGACTTGTGTCACTCGTTGTATGCGTTAAGTTTTGTGTCAACTCAAACGTATCAATCGAATCGTTTTCTGTGATTATTGGCTGACTTGCGTTTTCATATTCTGTAGGATGTTCAATTGGAGACGGTTCTGTTTGAATTGCTTCTTGAAGAACATTCTCCTCAGTTTGTTCTGTTATCAGTGTTGCTTCAACTTGCTCGCTCTCTAGAGTTGACATATTTGAGAGTAATTGAGTCGAGCTGAGTGAGTTCAAATCATTTACAGTTGTCGTCTCATGCTGCACAACCAAAGACGGTTCTACTAGGATTGGAACTTCAAGAACATTCTCGCCACTTTGTCCCGTTTTCAGTGTCGAATCCCCTTGCTCGCACTCAAGAGGCAACATATTTGAGGATAATTGAGTCGAGTTAGTGTTCAAATCGTTTTCAGTTGTTATCTCATGCTGCAAGACCAAAAGGGGCAACTTGTCTTGGTCACTTTCATCATCATCATTCGATGTGCTGCATTTCACTTGTTGTTCGTCAGAAGTGGTTTTGCTCAACTCAGATTCTGTGTCATGATTTGTGTCACTTATTGTTGTGTTTTGGATTAACTCAAACGTATCAATCGATTCACTTTCTGTGATTACTGGTTGACTTGTGCTTGTACATGCTGTGGGATGTTCGACTTGAGACTGTTCTACTTGGATTGCTTCTTGAAGCGCCTTCTGGTATTCTTGTTCTGTTGCCAGTTTTGCTACAATTAGTCCGCCATCTGGAGCAAATGTACATGCGGGAAATTTAGTAGGTCTCCATTTATTTGCAATTTGGAACAAGTCAGTTGTTGGCGGGTTTTGCTGATTGACTGCGTCGAAAGCTGCATTCATCACTGACGGATCTACTTCTACTAACTTTCCCCATCCTGTCCTTTGCTCAATTAGAGCGGCTGAGTCTGTATGGATTTCTTCTAGAAGTAGTACATTCTCGGCCTTTTGTCCCGTTTTCAGTGTTGCATCACCTTGCACGAACTCAAGAGGCAATACATTTGAGAGTAATTGAGTCGAACTAGTGTTCAAATCATTTTCAGTTGTTGTCTTACGTTGCACGACCAAAGACGATTCTACTAGGATTGGAACTTGAAGAACATTCTCGGCCTTTTGTCCCGTTTTCAGTGTTGCATCACCTTTCTCGCTCTCTAGAGCTGACACATTTGATGGTAATTGAGTCGAGCTAGTGTTCAAATCATTTTCAGTTGTTGTCTCATGCTGCAATACCAAAATGGGCAACTTGTCTTGGTCACTTTCATCATCATTCGATGTGCTGCATTTCACTTGTTGTTCGTCAGAAGTGGTTTTGCTCAACTCAGATTCTGTGTCATGATTTGTGTCACTTATTGTTGTGTTTTGGATTAACTCAAACGTATCAATCGAATCATTTTCAGTTGTTGTCTTACGTTGCACGACCAAAGGTTCTAGGACTGGAACTAGAAAAACTTTCTCGCCACTTTGTTCTGTTGTCAGTGTTACTTGAAGTAGTTCGCCACTTGGAGCAAATGTACACGAGGGAAGCTGAGTCATTGAATCAGTTTCAGTTTGGGTTGATTCAGTTGTTTCGCTTTCTTGAACGAGAGTAAAAGGCGACTTGTCTTGGTCACTTGGATTGTTCAATGGACCGCTGTTCACTTGATCCGAAGTAGTTGTTTTGCTCAGTTCTGGCTCTGTGGCATGATTTGTGTCATGATTTGGCTCAAGAACATCGATCGCTGCATTTGTCATGGTCACTGACTGGCCTATGTTTGCCCATTCTGTCGGTTGCTCGACTTGATAGGTCGAGTCTGTTTGGATTGCTTCTTGAAGTGTACTCTCGTCATCCACTTTTGACGTTGCTTGCTCATTGTTTAACTCTTCATTGGCCAATTCAATTGCTGAAGTTGTGGGTGGTTTGTGAACATCTGCACTTTGATTGTGGACAGTGAGATCGATTGGTTGATTCGAGGCATCTGATGTGGAATTCATTCCTTGCAGTAAAGCAAGCTTCAGTTGCGCAAGAATATTCGGACCAATTCTAGGCAATTGAATCGGTTCTTGGTTTGAAGTATTTTGGCTCAAATCACTGGTCTCAGGTTGTTCAGACACAATAAGCGATGACTTGTTTTGATCACTTTCACAGTTTGATGAACCTTGTTCCGTAGTGATGGGTTTGTTCAACTCAGATTCGCGACTTGTGCCACTTGTCTGTTGTGTTGAGTTGTGGTTCGTCTCAAACACAACGATCGAATCATTTTCGGCGATTACAGGCTCACTACTGCTTTCACTGTTATCTGTTGGAGGGACAAACTCGACTGGAAGCGAATCTGTTTGGATTGCTTCTTGAAGTGCATTCGTATCACTTTGTTCTACTTCAGGGGCTGTTTCTCTTTGTTCGTTTATATCTTCATTGACCAATTCACAATTTGTGACTGAAGGTTTAATATCTTCAATCACATTGCTGACTTTGTTTGTCTCATTTGAGTCAACCAATGGGCTCATCATCATGTCTTGTTGTATAGCAATTTGCTGTGGCATCACTTGCTGCTGCACAATGTGAGTCAAGTCAATCAACAGACCATTGATTATTTTTTGAGTACTCCCAACACTTTTCTCGGTTGTTGTTGTGGTTGAAGTTGCTGCTTGCTGCTCGCCGTTTATTTCGATATTGTTGATTTCGATTGAAGGTTCTGGCAATTGATCTTGAATTGCATTGTTGGTAATATGGCTAATTGGGTGGTCATATAAGTCAACCCATGAGCTCATCATGGGCAAAGCAATTTGCTGAGGAATCTCTTGCTGCTGCTCAACGTGATTCAAATCAATCAACAGACCATTGATTACTTTTTGATTACTTTTCTCGGTTGTTGCTGTTGAAGTTGTTGCTTGCTGCTCACCGTCTATTTCCGTATTTTCTGTTTCTAATTCAATTGAAGGTTCTTGTATTGAATCTTCATTCACGTTGTTGGCAATATGGCTGATTGGTCGGTCATATAAGTCAACCCATGGGCTCATCATGGGCATGCCTTGTGGCATAGCAATTTGCTGCTGCACAATGTGAGTCAAATCGACCAACAGGCCATTGATTATCTTTAGATTACACCCATCACTTTTCTCGGTTGTTGTTGAAGTTGTTGCTTGCTCACCGTCTATTTCGGTATTGTCGGTTTCGATTGAAGGTTCTTCTGGTATTTGATCTTCAATTGCATTGTTGGTAATATGATTGTTGATTGGTTGGTCATTTGAGTCAACCAATGTTGTGGTGTCTTGTTGTCGTAAAGTAATGTCCTGTGGTTCAGGAGTCGTTTCAATGGGGGGCAATTGAGCCGAATATGAGTTCGATGCATCTTCATTTGGAATCAATTCAGTTGCCTCGGGCTGCTCAAGCGGGGTCGACAAGTCCACTTGTCTTGCCGCCTGCCGAACATTCTCACCACTTGGCGCTGGCATTAGCGATATCTCAATTGGTTGACCGTTTAGTTCTGCCAATCCCGACAAATCAATTTTCACATCTTCGTTCGCAGTGTTAGGCACAATGTGATCGACAAGTGCATCCATTGTGTCATTGACCGTGTTCAGTTGTGAGGCAGTTTGACCCAACTCCTCAGTCTGTGTTGAGCTGTGGTTTGTCTCAAACACTTCGTATGATGGATTTATAATTGACTGATCCATGTTTGCCCATTCTGTGGGTTGCTCGAATTGAGTAAAGTCTGTTTGAATTGCTTCTTGAAGTGAATTTTCCTCACTTTTCACTGTTTCTTCTTCACTTTGCTGTTCACTTTCCAATTCTGTATTCATTGGCAATTCACTTGTGCTTGTATTGGATTGCATCTCACCACTCTCTTCACTATTGACTTCAGGCGGTGCCATCGCATCATCTGCGTCATCATTTGCGACAAGCCTATCGACAGCACTTGGATTGGCAGTACTCAAATAGCAATTAAATATTTCACGTTTATCCTCCTCAATTGTGGAATAGTCGGTTTGTGTCGAGGTTGTCTTGAACACCTTGGCCACCTTATGATGCCATCTATATGACACTGATGGCTTGGCAATTTCGTTTGATTCTTTGTTGTATTGGCTCAAAATTGAGTCAACACGTGATTGAGTCGAATTGCTTGAGTTCAAAGTCGAAGCAGTTGGCTGCAAGTTTTGCTGGGCGGCGAAGGCTCTTTTCGATGACATGCGTTGGACAACTTTGGGTTGTTTGTTAGTGGTAGTTTTGTGTTTCTTGGATTCTGTAACATGATTTGTTGGACTTTTCTCCATCTGTTTCACAAGTACGAGTGGCATCTCACTATGGCCAGTTTCGGTTGATGCACTTTGTTGTGTGCTGTCATGCTGTTGATTTGCAGAATGATCAAATGTTGACGGGTTTTCGATTTCAACCCGAGTTGTCCGGATAATTTGGGGAGCCGATTTATGCGCTCTTGGCGATGTTGTTGCTGTTGGCGGTGGGGAAAGATTCAGTGAAGTTGTGGCTATGGCAGATATATCGTTAATTGACGGCGGCGGTTGAACTTGTGTTGTTGCTTCAACTGAAGGCAAATTAGTCGAATTAGAGCTCCAAGCATTAGAGTTCAACTCAGTTGAAGGTTCAACAATCCAAGACAATGGCAATGGTTCACTACTATCATTAGATTGCGGTACAGAATTGTCCAGAATTGAGATAGTTTCGGGTGTAATATGGACTAAAATATCTTTTTTAATAGTACCATTTGTGATTATTGATGATGTATTTGATGATCGTGTTGGCTCGTCTCGATCGTCGTTAGATTGTTGTGTTGCTGTCGCTATCTTTTCTCGAAGCTTTTTCAATGGCGGAACAGTTAACCGTAAGTCCGTACTGATAGGTCTATTGATGCTGTTCAGTGTTAGACTTTGGGCTACTTTTCGATTCGACTCTGCAACATCGTTCATAATTGAACTCATTTGTGGCCAATAAGTTCGCTCATAAGGTTTTTGAAATTTAGCTGAGACTCTCTTTTTGGGCACTGGAACAGTTGACTTTGAGGCTTTGTTAATTGGCATATTAGGTTGACGACCTTTTGGTGGACTATTGATCGGTGG
The DNA here is from genome assembly GCA_023373905.1 of Rhizoglyphus robini. NCBI lineage: Eukaryota > Metazoa > Arthropoda > Arachnida > Sarcoptiformes > Acaridae > Rhizoglyphus > Rhizoglyphus robini. The sequence continues at coordinate 3,588,488 of JAKIJQ010000008.1, read as the reverse complement.
TAACCGATGTGACTCGCCTTCACCATTTGATGTCTTCTTCGGCACAACAACTCCTTTGGACTCTGCCTGTACAGCATTCAAAGTTGAGATCATATTTGACGTTGCATCAGTTGACGCTGTTTGCTCATTAGTGGTAGAAGTAGTAGTAGGTCCTTCGTTGTTGTGGTCTTGTGAGAAAGGTTCAATTTCTGGAAGTAGATAGTTTGTCATTGTTGTTATATTTGACGGTGATAGTGCTCTCAGAGATGATACGCTCTCGCATGTTGATGCAGTTGATGAGTCTGACTGGTCATTGGTTGGAATTTGGTTGAGTTCTTGTGATGGATTGACCGCGGTGGATACATTCGATTGTGATTCTTTATCATTATCGAATAGTTCGTGTGTCGGTTCAATGTGAGTCGACACCTTGGGACCTCGTTGGGACATTCGAACAATTTGAGGCTTTGTGGCTTCATTAGTAATAGGTTTAAAAATATCATCATTTGACGGAGAAATTATCGTTATCCGATATGACTCGCCTTCGCTATTTGATAGCATTTTGGGCACAACAACAGTCGAGATTTGGATCGGTTCTTGAACAGCTGTATGGGACTTGTTAGTAATTTGTTGGATGCCATGTGGTGAATGCATTTCGGTTGCAATTCGATAGCAGGACGCTGGTGGTGATGGTATCGGGTCATTTGGCAGATCATAAATCGACATTTTGTCGTTTTCTTGTGATGAACGTTCGGTCGCTTTTGACTGTGCAGCTGCAATGCGAGTTGAGATTCTCCTGGATGTAGGAGCAGTTGATGACTTTGACTGGTCATTTGCTGGAATTTCGTTGCTTTCTTGTGGAGCACGAGCGGCCGTTGTTGTTGTTGTATATGACTGTGCCGGTTCAGTGCAAGTTAAGAGATTTTTGAGTACTGGAGCCTTTGACTGGTTAGTTGCAGAAACAGTTGACACCGAGCTCTCAGTAGTAGACTCTTTGTTGCTCTGCTTTGATATGATTACGTAACGACTGGTAGATGTTGTCTGTGATGGACCACCACGAGGTGAGATACTTTTGGATGCTGGAACAGTTGGTTTTGGGTCGCAAGTAATGGCTCTTTTACTACTGCGTTGTGGTAGATTGGACGATGACGGTTCGGTAACAGTTGGCTCTGGCTGGTTACTGTCTTGAGATGGACGTTCGGCCGCTTTTCGCTTGGACTGAGCACGAGTTGAGACACTCTTCGATGTAGAAGCAATAGTCGTCATTGGTTGGTCATTATTTGGAGTTTTGCTGCTTACTTGAGATGGACGTGAGGCCGCAGATGTAACTGACTGTGTCGGTTCATTGCAAGTTAAAAGACTTTCGAGTACTTGAGCAGTTGATGATGACTTTGACTGCTCATCATTGGTTGGAACTTCGGAAATGCTTTCCTGTGATGGACGTGCGGCCGCTTTTCGTTTACACTGAGCCACGGTAGTACGAGTTGAGACACTCGTGGATGTAGAAGCAGTTGACTGGTCAATGGCGGGAATTTCGCTGCTTTCTTGAGGCGGAAGCGCGACAGTTGATGCATTTGACGGTTCAATGCGAGTTAATGAGATCTGTTTTGGTTCGGCAGCACTCGGCATTGAATCGCCAGTAGTAGTAAGCATTGTGTCTTGTGGCGGACTTAGTTCATTGGTCTGTGACTCGTCTTTATCACTGGTGAGCACAATCGGTTCATCGCTAATAGCCATTTCATGGGCATTAGATCCTATGTTGTTGCTGTTGTCTTCTGGAACGTCATTTGATTCGTCTTCATCCGATGATGATATCTCAATCAGCTCAATTAGCTTCGGTTCTGTTGGCAGTTCATCTTCGGAGTCGGATATGATGATTACTTCGATTTCACGAGCTTGATCTTGCTTGTTATGTTCCTCATTTTCCTCATTTGGTTCATAATTAGGTTCCTCATTAGGTTCCTCATTAAGTTCCTCATTAGGTTCCTCATTAAGTTCCTCATTAGGTTCCTCATTAGGTTCCTCATTAGGTTCCTCATTAGGTTCCTCATTAGGTTCCTCATTAGGTTCCTCATTAGGTTCCTCATTAGGTTCCTCATTAGGTTCCTCATTAGGTTCATCATTAAGTTCATCATTAGGTTCATCTTTAGGTTCATCTTTAGGTTCATCTTTAGGTTCATCTTTAGGTTCATCTTTAGGTTCATCTTTAGGTTCATCTTTAGGTTCATCATTAGGTTCATCATTATCATCATCATCGGCTGGATTTGGAATGCGTTCTGTGTCTTTTGGTTTTTCGGGTTCTACTGCACCCACGACATTGTCGTTGCTTTCAACGATCGTTTGGACAGAATTGACAACAGTTTTGGCAATGCCTAACTCTACAGTGACATTTGAGTCACTTTTAGCGCTTGAACGGTTTGAGCCACTAAGTGCACCCAGGATTAAACCTGGGTTCTGCTTGAGTGTGTCCATCACTGCAAGTGGAATCTTAACAATTTCATCACTTTGCATCTGTTGTTTGGTCAGTTGCTCACAAATCACTTGCTTTGTGTTCGTATTGAAATAGACCGAAACATCTTCTTGTCTACTGTTAAGTGTCCTTTGCTGCTGCAACAGTTGTAGTGAGCTTGATGCAATCAGGCTTGGGTTCAACCGAATTGGCTCGTTGTTGTTCTGCAAGACTGCAGGCACGAGTGCTACACTACTGATTGCAGCTCTTTCTGGACTAATGAGATGTGGAGCTGCGGATGAGCTGTTTCCTTGCTGATTCACAAAATGAACTCTTTCAACTGTCGCGGGCTTGTTGATGACCACATTGTTGGCCACCGAACCAGTCGGCATCCAACGCCAATGAGGATCATTCCTCCATCGGATGCATGCATCTCTGTATTCTTTCAGTTTGGGGTTTGACAACCATTCAGCTGAGTCCGAGTCTTCCAGCGGATCTACGAATTCTTCCTTTCTATACGTAATAACTCCACCATCCGTCTTTGTGTTAAAATGCTTAAGTTCCTTTTTCTCTTGATCAGAGAAGCAAGATGCTTCATCCAAATTGTCCAAACCCTTAACAAGATGGGGATTCCTTTCGTATGTCTGATAATACTTTTCCGGAATTGAACAAGTCAATATTTCGAACATCCTGAAAGGACACTCGCCCTGATATTCGTATACTTTGATTTTCTTTCGTGTTTTGGGCGCAAATAAAATCTTGAGAAAGCAGTTCACTTCATTGCCTATGCCTATAAGCTTAAACCTTCGTCTATGCGTTACAGCCCGCGTGATTTCAGTAAAATTGAACCACGTCTCCTCCTTGATCAGTACTCTTTGGCCCATGTTTGGCGATTGAGTGTGTCAAAGGAGAGTGTCAAATTAAACCAAATTTGCTGTATATGCTAACGACGAACTCTGTCCTGGTCTGTTCTGTGTGTGTTCAAGCTTGGGAGATTCAAAATGCAAAGAGATCGATTGCGCAGTTCAGTTTTGAAGTTCTGAGTCGGAAGCTGCCAGGCCAAGTGCTTCTGTTCTGTTTGTTTGTACTTTAAATGAACAAAGAAGAAGCGATATTTGGGTTAGTGATTGTTTTATTCCAATTGAAACTATCGCGCTAATTGCGTCTCTCTCTCTCTCTCTCGCCCTCTCTCTCTTGCCCTCTCTCTCTCGCTCTCTCTCTCTCTCTCTCTCTCGCCCTCACTCTCGCCCTCACTCTCGCCCTCACTCTCGCCCTCGCCCTCTCGCCCTCTCACTTTAACCCTCTCTCGCTCTTTCTCTCTCTCTCTCGCTCTTTCTCCTCTCTCCCTCTCTCTCTCTCTCTCTCTCTCTCTCTCTCTCTCTCTCTCTCTCTCTCTCGCTCTCTCTCTCTCTCTCTCTCTCTCTCCCTCTCTCTCTCTCTCTCTCTCTCTCTCTCTCTCTCTCTCTCTCTCTCTCTCACTCTCGCCCTCTCTCTCACTCTGACCCTCTCTCTCGCCCTCGCCCTCTCACTTTAACCCTCTCTCGCTCTTTCTCTCTCTCTCTCGCTCTTTCTCCTCTCTCCCTCTCTCTCTCTCTCTCTCTCTCTCTCTCTCTCTCTCTCTCTCTCTCTCTCTCTCTCTCTCTCTCTCTCTCTCGCCTTGGACTGTATTGTCCTTTTGGCCGCATACCTAACTTTGCTTTCGTAAAACCGCTTCTGATTCTCAGTCTATTCGCATAGCAGATCTATCAGCACACACTGCTCTTTAGAGCACTAGCTCTCGAAAAGAACAACAATCAAACAGTATAATTACCTCTACTTCGGTTGAGATCAGTCGGGAGTTGAGAGGAGAAATCGCGTTTTCACCAAGACATCACCACTGCACATCACACACACGTACACTTTGAGGTGTTAATGTTTGATATATAAGACAAAAGATGAGATTCAAACGATGAATTCGATTTTCACTAATCAAAGTTCACAATTAAAAGCGATCCAGTTGATATGCACAATTCTGCACAATTTATATAGAGACGGGCAAGTCTACATCCAGGAAAGAAGAGTAGGGAAGATAGACGTGTGTGCATATGACGTGAGACTGTACTGTTGTAATAAGTGCGCACTCACACTCACACACACACAACACTGATTTCGCAATCCTCGATTGCAAACTCTGGAGAAAACTGTTATTATCGATTCCGTATGTGCAGGTTGGGTGGATTGATGGCACATACGACACCAGCACACTCACACACTCGATGTGACTAGTCGAGAATTGAGATGAGATTGGTCAAATGTGGATTACAGACACAATGCAGACTATTGACTGGTGACTGAGTGAGAGTGCACTCACACACAGAGGCACACAACTGCACACAGAACGGTGATGGTGATCGAGTGGTGGTGAACACACTCGATCGAGAGTGGTGTTGTTGGCTTGTGGACTGTGTCTTGGAATGGCAGATGGTCGCGATCGAGAGGTCAATTTTGAGTCGGTTGTAAAACGGAAGGGCAGTGTCCAATTGGGACCGAACAATGGTCGGGCACACGGTGGCTCGATGGCTCCGTACTATTACACCGCACACTCACACACACACACACACACACGGTTGTGCTCTAACCTCACCGTGAGCGGTTATCGCTCGTATGTGGCTGCAGCTGAGAGTTGAGCTTTCGAGCTGAGGCCAACGAAGAGTGTCATGATGAGTGTGCTGTGTGTGCTGTCATTGTATGTGTATGTGTGCCCCGTCGTGGCTCGTCGTCAGTCGTGAGTGCAGACGTCGTTTCTCTCTCTCTCTCTCCGTAATGGCACACAGTCACAATTTGTGCTGCACAGGGCACAGACACAGGCACACCACTTCTGCTCATACTCCGATCGGCTGAGCCGCGCTCTCTCGAGATCCCTCCTTAACGAGCTCGCTTTGTGTGCTGTGTGTGAGTGAGTGAGTGTGCGCGTTGTATTGCCGTTGCGTGTGTCCCCGCGCTCTCCTCACCTCACCCTCACAGTCACCATCTCCACCATTGCTCTTCTGCTCTCGGGATGGGTCACTCTTAGTGCACTCACATACACACTAATATGCAACATAACACACAGCATGTACTACACTCGAATTGTGTGTGTGTGTGTGCTGTATTTCCAGTCTTCTACCGCCAGTCGGCGATAATATCTCCGCTATACAATTCGAATCGTAATTTAATTGGCCATTTTCGTCTGTTTGTTGTTTGTCCGCATATTTATCGAATTTGTCACATTCGATCATATCATAGGCGAATGTGCATTGCTAAGCAAAACACGTTGCACCCACCCACACACACACACACACACACACACACACACACAAAGTCATTGCCAATCGTTCGCTTATATGGCTCGTTTGATCGTCATGAGAACGTATATCTGTCGTTCTCTCTCCTCTCTTTCTGTCGAGGCACAACTTTCAAGGTGTGAACAGAAGAAGGCATTACACACACCAAATGCATTACTACTCAAAGGGCATTGGACGGTTCACACACTGAGCACTCAGCACGTTAGCACACACACACACAATGTAACGTTGGTTAGTTTCTCAAAGTTTGCATTATTTCGTTGCGGTATCGTTTCGTGCACACACACGCGACCATGTCTTGACTTTCGCCCAATCTCGTTTCGTTTCTCTTTTTTGTTTTTTGGTTCTTTTGATTTGATTTTGATTTGGTTTTGATTTTGTTTATTTGCGTTAATTTGTGTTTGTTTGTGTTCTGTAATCATCATTTTTGTGTGGAATGGAACAAGATGGTCGAGATGAAGATGAACAGTCGAACGATTCGAGTGTTGCATCATCATCATCATCGCCACTTCCATCAACCTCAGACCTAAACGATACAAACGATACTGTTGATGATGATGATGTTGACTCTCAAAGCAGTCAGAAGCGGCTAAATGAAGAAGAAGAACCAACTACCTCAACAAGTAACAACACGAACAACAATAATAAGAAACAAAAGACTAAAAATGAAACCGCTTCTACTTATCTCACGAGTTCAATGTTTCACATCAACCAGGAGGCAATGCTCGAACTGGCCGACGATGGACTCGATCCTGAATTGCGTCTACTCGGTGTGACCTCCTTCAGTCAGAATGCATACGAGCAGGAACTAATTGGCCAGTTGGAGAAGGCAATTGAGCAGAAGGCCAAAACAACGGACAAATCCAGTTCGGAATGTACAGAAGAAGAGGAGGAAAGTTCAACTCGAGACTCGAGTCTAACACAACCAACAGACACAGAGGTTGAAGACAACATTTCAGCCACCGAAACCGAACAGTTGGACTCGAAGGAGATTGCTCACTTTATCGAGAGTGATGATGATGACGAGGAGGAAAGCGATCTTGTGATTGATGATGATGATGAGAAGACTGTTGACGATGAAGCTGAAGAGCCTGAAGATCCCGAATATGAAGACCCAAACGATAAAGACTACATTGCTGTTGACCTTGCTGACGATGATGATGATGAACTAGATGGCAAAGATGATGCTGTTCCGGACTATGAACCAATTCGAGACTGTCTCGACGATGATGTTGACCAGTTCGAGGAGGCGCCCGAGAGTTGCTTTGTGCCTCGCAAGAAGAAGTGGCCTAGCGTTGAGATGAACCTCAAGAACAAGAAGGATAACAACGAAGACAAATCTCGTAGTAGTTCGGAGGCTCACAAGAAGAAGATAGCCGACGATGGTGATGAGCGTCTGTACCGCACACGTGTGGCCCAGTATCGACTCTACCTTGCAGAGGAGCGGCTCGACATTGACGAGCAGTACAACGAACTGTACCAAATCAACGAGCAACTTCGCATACCAAAGCGAGTCTGGGACCGTCTGTTCACACATCAACAGGAGAGTTTGCGATGGCTGTGGGGATTGCATGTTGACATGTGTGGTGGCATCATTGGCGATGAGATGGGCCTGGGCAAGACGATCCAGGTGATTGCCTATCTGGTGGCACTGAAGCACACAACCTACCGGGAAGTTGGTCACCTCTACCCGACCCTTGGACCTGTGCTGTTGATCTGTCCCGCCACGGTGATGCATCAGTGGGTGCACGAGTTCCACAGCTGGTGGCCGCCCTTTCGAGTGGCCATTCTGCACAGCACCAGTTCCTACCGTGGGCGCGATAAGAAGAAGCTGGTTCGGGAGGTGTTCAAGTCGAGTGGAGTGCTGATCACCACCTATCAGGGCATTTGCATGTACGATAAATTGTTGACTGAGTTCAGTTGGCACTATGTAGTGCTCGATGAGGGTCACAAGATACGGAATCCACAGGCACAGGTCACTCATTGCTGCAAATTGGTGAGTTGTGTTTAATGTTTGTTTGTTCGTGTTTAAGTCAATCTAATCAATCTAATGTTGAACAGTTGAAAACGCCTCACCGTATCATTCTGTCCGGCTCACCAATCCAAAACAATCTCCAAGAACTGTGGTCACTATTCGACTTTATCTATCCGGGCAAGTTGGGCCAACTCACCACCTTCATGAACACCGTCGCCCATCCAATCAGACGCGGTGGCTACACCTGTGCCACTGCGCTCCAAATTCAAATAGCCTACAAGTGCACACTAATGTTGCGCGAATCAATCAAACCATATCTGCTGAGACGGACCAAAGATGATGTCAAGTCGGCACTGAACTTGCCCTCCAAGAATGAGCAGGTACTGTTCTGCAAGTTGACCGACGTGCAGCGAGACATGTACACACGATTCATCAGTTCGGGTTTCATTCGGGACATTACGCGTGGTCAGGCGCAGGTGTTTGCCGCTCTGATCAAGATAAGGAAGATCTGTAATCACCCCTTTCTGTTCCATCCGTTCAATGTGGATCCGACCTTCAATCGCGACTTTTTTGAACAGTCGGGCAAGATGGCAGTGGTGAATGCATTGCTTAAGTTATGGTAAGTCAATTCTCATGTTCTTTCTCACTTTTAGAGGGTGAGGGAGAGAGAGAGAGAGAGAGAGAGAGAGAGAGAGAGAGAGAGAGAGAGAGATGGCTAGAGTGAGAGAGAGAGTGAGTGAGAGGGAGAGAGAGAGAGAGAGAGAGAGGGAGAGAGAGAGGGGGGAGAGAGAGAGAGAGAGAGAGAGAGAGAGAGAGAGAGAGAGAGAGAGAGGAGAGCGAGGCAGAGAGAGAGAGAGAGAGAGAGAGAGAGAGAGCGAGGCAGAGAGAGAGAGAGAGAGAGAGAGAGAGAGAGAGAGAGAGAGAGAGAGAGAGAGGAGAGAGCGAGGCAGAGAGAGAGAGAGAGAGAGAGAGAGAGAGAGAGAGAGAGAGACGTAATTAGCGCGATAGTTCCAATTGGAATCAACCAAAACTAACCCAAATATCGTTTCACTTTCAGGCACAAGCAAAAGCACAAAGTGCTTCTGTTCACTCAGAGTCGACAAATGTTGGATCTGTTGGAGAAGTTCATGCAGGTTCGACAGTACGAGTACCTTCGAATGGACGGCCAGACTACGATTGCCTCTCGACAAGGCCTCATCCGAGACTTCAACACCAATCCAGTGCGTTTCATCTTTCTGCTCACCACCAAGGTGGGCGGCATTGGTGTGAATCTTATCGGCGCCGATCGAGTGATCATCTACGATCCTGACTGGAATCCGTGCACAGACATTCAGGCGCGGGAGCGCTGCTGGCGCATTGGCCAAAACAAGGATGTGATCATCTATCGGCTGTTGACTGCGGGCACGGTGGAGGAGAAGATCTACCATCGACAGATCTACAAGCAGTATTTGACCAATTCGGTGTTGAAAAATCCCAATCATCGGCGGTTCTTCAAAATCAACGATCTGAGAGAGCTGTTTACACTGAGTGAGATCAATGAGACAAGCTTGATGTTTGCGGATTCGAAGGTGAAGTTCGGTAACGACGAAAAGTCAAAAGACACGAGTAAACATCGAGTAAAGCCACATCCTTCACTGGCCAATCAGAGTTCTACAAAAGGCAGATTGATGAGCTCGTCTACTTCAAGTAAACTGCCAAAGATACCAAGAAAGAACGATCCGAATCCGGGTTCTTCTCCTAAAACCAAAGTGAACGCTGAACCAGTGGAAGTGACACTCTCCGATGAGCGACGTCAACAACTGAAGGACCGAGCCAAACTGTTGAGTCAACAAATTGCCGCCAAGTTTGCCAACAAAGAAGCAAGAACAGGAACAAAACCTGAACAAACGAAAGACAAACCAAATCAAAACCAAAACACCAAACCACTGCCAATAGAACCAATCATCAAACCAATTACCAAACCATCAATGGACCAACAACAGAAACAACAATCACCATCAAAATCGAAACAATCATCATCATCCAAGAACAAGGACCACACCAACAAGAAAGAAGGCATCAAGTTTGAGGGCAAACGAATCAAATATCTGGTTGCACAACAAGCCTTTGAAGAGGATGGCGAAAAGAGAGACAAAATGAAGAAAAAGAAACACAAGAAGGACAAAAAAGCAAGACGAGAAAGTAGAGATTCAAACAAGAATGAAGACTACATCTTGAAGAATCTGTTGGGCAGCTCGATAGATGTCGTACTACAGCACGACACAATCGAGAATGTCAATGTGCCCGATCATTTTTATCTCGAACGAGAAGCGGAAAAGATCGCAAAAGAAGCTATCGAAAGTCTACAACAACAGAATAGTAATTCGAGTGGTTCGAGTTCGAGAACGCAAACTGATGAGCATGGATTGAGTGTGACGATCCAACGAAACATTGACTTTACCGATACAAACAGATCGAAACTGATGGGAACCAGAACCAGTTCCGGTCTTTCTGACAAGAACAGTAACAAGTTTAGCAGTGCAAACATGATTGCCGCAATGAGGGCCAAACAGGGAATCAGTACATCGAGACCCGTGAACGGCTTCTTTGCGCCCGATCGAGCATCCACTTCAAACTCACCATCTTCATCATCATCATCAAAGCCGACCAATCGTTACCTCGAGAACAGCTCCATGTTGGAAGAGCTGCGCAACTTTGTCCACCACCGAGCTGCACGCCAAAATGAAGCGACCACAAATGAAATATTGAACCACTTCAAAGGACGGCTAGCACCGGAGCGGTGTTCAATCTTCAAGTCAATGCTACAGAGTCTGTGTGAGCGGACACGCAATGACGAGGGTCTTGTGGTTTGGAAGTTGAAGAACGATTTCAAGAATCTCTGATGTTTACAATACAAAATGACTTAACAAATGATATTCGATATTATACTTTACATTACATTACACAACCATTAATCATCTGTCATCTGTCAGAATGTATCGAATGTATCCATTTATTTATTTATATTATTCAACACAATAATAAATCATTAATCGATTGTTTTCGTTTGTGTTTGCTTTTGCTTGACAAGAGCCAGTTACACTTTGTGCGCCTTTCTTCAACTCAACTCAGACACAGATCATAGGGTAGTACTAAAAGTTTGTGTGAACTTTAAGTTAAAGTTTGATCGTCCGTTCGAACAGTAACTTGTTGTTCACCTATGCATGCATTTAGTGTTGTGTAATGTGTTTGTCATGTTGTTTTGTTTTGTTGTGTATTTTGCGCAAAGTAAACCAAAACGCTCTACTCTAACAAGGTTGGTAGGGCGAAGCTTACTAAGCAGCACTAAACACACACACACAGACAAGCACAGTATGCACACAGTTTGTTGATTGGTTTGTTCAAACTTTGTTGGTCGTTAGACGACGATCCGTGCGTCCGTCTCGTTATTACTACACCAACACCCATTAGACAGTCCTGTCCATTCATTCGAAAAGTATGCCATTCTTTTTATTATCACTTTGATTCTACTGAACAGTGCAAACTTAATGAACGTGTGTGTGTGCACGTCTGTTCGCATCACCCACCCACCCACACCAATTTGCAACGTTTCCCATCCGCGCGCTCGCGCCTCATTCTCATCGCCCCATTCTATTCTAATCGGAAATGCCTGTGTTATGTCTGTGTCTGCCTGTCACGTAGGTCATAGGTCAAGGAATCGAGAGAGGGCGAGAGAGAGAGAGAGAGAGAGAGAGAGAGAGAGAGAGAGAGAGAAGCGAACGTGTGAATGCTATTATTATTACTAAGAATTGGGCAGAACGACTGCGAGAATTGAGGCAATCAAACGAACGCGGTCGTTCATTAAGTTTGCGGGTTTGAGTTATTTGGCGAGAGATCGCCATCAGCATCAGTATCGCAACTATTTGATTATTCCCACGAAACGAATAAACGCCAGCACCGTTCTCTCTCTCTCTCTCTCTCTCTCTCTCTCTCTCTCTCTCTCTCTCTCTCTCTCTCTCCCTCTCTCTCTCTCTCATTCCATCTCTCTTTCCATCTCTCTGCCGACGTGCACACACGATCTCGGACACACATTTTATTATACATTGAAAAGGCAATAAAGTGTCCGGACGTCGCGAATGTAACGTAAATAGACGTAAATTCGATTGAATCGCTACACACATCTTGACATACACACACAAACACAAACATTCGGGATTATTTATTTATTTTGGTTAGTATTAATTCGAAGCCTGCTGCTGCTGTTTGTGGAAATAGAATACTTTCCAATGAAAATGTGTCAATATACAAAGAATTGTGGTGGATTGTGTGTTCAGTTTGTGTGAGTGTGTATTGAGTTAGTGAGTATTGCGTTTCGAATTCTCGTCCGTAGTCCGGACGCGTTAGTCTAATTGGGCTTGCGGAGGTGTGACCATTTAGTTGGCAATTCGTTTTGTATCGTTCGGTCAGCCCAAGTGCCACACTGGGACCAATTGAGTGTGGGATTCACCTGTGTGTGTTAGATTTAAGCTGTGTCTGTCGAGTTCTGTGCCTTCTCTCTCTCTCTCTCTCTCTCTCTCTCTCTCTCTCTCTCTCTCTCTCTCTCTCTCTCTCTCTCTCTCTCTCTCTCTCTCTATCTCTCTCTTTCTTACTCTCTTTCACTCAGTTGGCACTCAGCTTGGCACACACACAGTTCACTAGCTCGTTAGTGGTGGAGGGGTGAGAGTGTACTAAACCGAGCACAGCAGCATTAAGCCAGCCGCCGTCTCCAGTGGCCGATCTGTGTGCCGGTCGTGGTGGTTGGTTGCTGCTTGGTTAGTTTGTTAGTTAGTGTAGTTAGTTAGCCGTTCGTTCGTCTCGTTCATTCAGTCGTGTATTCGTCGCTCGCATGGTGAGTGCACTGGAATTAGTGAGTCTGTGCCTGTTGCCGCTTTGTTGCACTCACACTCGCAGTAGAGCACACACACACACTCCCTCACTCACTCACTCACTCACTCACTCACTCACACACATTCACTCACTCACAGATCTGCACAGATCGAGTAGTGGTCGATCGGTGTTTGCTTGATCGCTCATTCTGCTGCTGCCTTGTGCACCTTCGCACACTAGTCCGCGGGCTCCAATCGATCGACAACATGTCCAACACAGTGCTACTCATGATGATGGTGGCCAGTGGCACTTGCCTGATCGGCCTGTTTGCCTCATCGACCTGTGTTCGACCATCGCCATCATCATCACCATCGGCAGTGCACTGCTGCAATGTGAATTGCTGCCATCGCCGTCGCGGCTGCATATTCACAAGCAATCAATGAGTGTGCGAGATTAGAGTGTGTGTGTGTGAGTGTGTGCCCGTGTGCCATAGCCGATCTCAGTAGGGAACTCGTTGCACAGCCACCTGAGCACTCACGGCAAGCAAGCAATGCCACCTTGCCCACCGGGACATACAGTCCGCGATCACCATTCGATCGGCACATTCACATTCGGCCTGTGCATGCAACCAAAAGCTGCTGCCACCAAAGTGGCCAAAGGCGCTGTTCGGTTTTTGTTGTTGTTCGGCTTTGGCGGTCTTATTCATTCGCCTTCACTCTCCAATGCATTGCCTCGTTCTCTCGTTCGGACTCATTGACTCACTATTCGGACCACTCCGTTCGCCACCTTACCTTACCTTACACTACCATCAACTACCTCGCTGCTGCCGCATTGACTCACCTGTGCCGAGTTAGTGCAACACATCGCATCACATCGACTAGACGACACACGAAACGGGCAATGTCTCCTCATCGACTTTGTGTGTGTGTGTGTGTGTGTGCATCGGTGGTTTGTGCATCACAGGCCGGCACTGACCGAACACATTAAATAACTCGATCTCTCCCATCTGCATTATTCGTGTGCATTCGATGAGTCAGTCTGACTACTCTCGCCAGCACAGTCACTCCAACACAGCACTCGACACAGACCACTGTCGACCATCACTCGACCACTGAACGAACTGAACGAACACACACACACAAATCGATGAATGAACGAATGCAGTACTGAGTGCAGTGTTGAATGTGCACTCATTCCGCGCCTGTTGTGTTGATCTCAAACTTTTTCTGTGCCATTGTCCAATCATCATCATCATCATCATCCTAGTTTGGTTGGTTGTGGATGGTGTATGCAATCACATTGTCCTCCGCTGCACTCTGCACTCACTCACTCATCAGTTCAGTTCACCATTCAATTGGCCTGTCAATTGGCCATTGTGCCTATTGCTGTCCGTCACCATTGTCGCCATTGACTGTGGCCATCTGACTAGTTGAGTTGTGTGTTGTGTGTTGTGTGCCAGAATCTAGTCGTATTTGCCCTTTTACCACATCAACCAGTGAATGTGTTGATTAATGGGCTTTGTGTTCAGTGTCTGTGTGTTTGTGCCCGTCATCACCTTCATCGCAATCATTATCACATCACAACCTCAGTAGCCACCTTTAGTAGCCACCTTTCGACACAACAAGTGCAAATATCAATCGAATGTATCATTAATTACTAGTGTCCTGTGTGCCAACTGCCATCACCACCACCACCACCACCACCATGTGTCCTCAATTGACAGTAGCCAGTGCAGTAGTGAAAGGCTCTAATGGATCCATCAAAGGCAGTGAGCAACTGAACAGAGAACAAACAAACAAATCAACAACGAGGAAAACCAAAAAGTGTTGTTGTAGTGTTCTCTAATGATCGTTGATTAGATGTTGAGGTGACCACCATACGCACAACAACCACCACCACAACCATCATCATCATCAGCATCAGCCTCAACCACCATTCGAACGGTGACCTCGTTCAAATCGATACATGTGATTGCTATTATACCACTTTGATCGAAAGTGTTTTCAGTTGTTGCCAAAGTCAATTTACAACATATCATTTCACTTTTCTGTGTGTCTGAGCCTTTCTCATAAGGCTACTTCTCAACCATATCAAGATGGCGAACACTACTTTCGGTACTGCACCATCACGTGATCGAAATTGCCGCCTGGGTGAGGTCATACTGCTCGATGGAAGACGAGTGGAAATAGTCATTCAGCCTCGACTCTTTGCCGGTGATCTCTTTGACATGGTAGCCTCTCACTTCAATTTGAAGGAGAAGGAATACTTTGGTCTGGCATTTCTTGACGAAACGTAAGTTATCTATTGAGATTGACTTCAGCCAGTTCTCAACTCACACCTAAACCTAATTTGTCATCATCATTATCAGTGGACAGTACAGTTGGCTCAACCTTGAGCGGCGAGTCCTTGAACATGAACACGCACAAAAGATTCGCCCAATCACTTCCTCGGTGGCATCAA
Organism: Rhizoglyphus robini; assembly: GCA_023373905.1. Lineage (NCBI taxonomy): Eukaryota > Metazoa > Arthropoda > Arachnida > Sarcoptiformes > Acaridae > Rhizoglyphus > Rhizoglyphus robini. Next base: position 3,573,460 of record JAKIJQ010000008.1, on the reverse strand, counting down.
CCGCGGACGAGGACACATTCTCACTGATGTCAAGTGCGGCAACGAGTCTGCAGCATCAGCAGAACGTACCTCAAGCGAGCCGATTATCGCACACTCGTCGTGTGGCCGACTTGAAAAAGAAGAACAAACAGTCCAACAGTGGTCGAATGTCCTTCAAGAAGGGTTCACTCTCGAATCTGAGTGGATCGCTGCGACAGAAGCTGACCGATGCCAATGGAATGCTCTCGAGGTTGATGTCTAACGCGAGCAGCACTACGTCACTTCCTCCGCTGGTCAACTCGTCCACAACTGACCATCATCCCAACCTTGCACATCGAACTGGTAGCCTGTCTCGGCAGTCCTCAAAGCACAACTCAATCAGTAGTTCACTCGAATTGAACAACTTTGAGACAACATCTACCGGCACCACAAACCCAGACGACCCTCTGTACGATGTCATACAAGAGGAAGGTGACCATCACCATCACCAGCACCACCATATTTTGGCCTCCAAATTGGCTAATGGCCATTCGGTGGAGGCAACATACGCCGAGTTGACTCCCATCAATGGACACCATCATCATCATCAACGACACAACCAGTCGGCACGCAACAGTATTCAACTGTCGGACCACGGCTCAATTGGGCCAGTCAGTCAACTGTCAGACAGTCACCACGAGGTGACCAGTATGTTCTCGAACGAGGACGGCACCGCCGACTTTCACTCAACAACAGTCACAAACGATTACGAAATGGACATTGAACTGGCCACCGATGTTGGCACCTATGATCCCGATGACCTACTCACCCTGCAAGAAGGCAACATCGACGATGGCATTGGTGATTCAGCCTCAACGATCGCAACGGCTCACGAGCCACCACCACCCGAACGGGAAGACAACAACAATCGGCTGGTGTTGTACTTTTTGGTCAAGTACTTTGTGGAATCGATCACCATGCTGCAGGACAGCACCACAATTGAACTCTTCTTCCTACAAGCCAAATCACTACTAATCAATGTAAGTGCAGTTCGTTCTTTGTTTGTGTTGTCCATTCTTATCTTAATGCCTGAGCGTGCAACAAAGCTGCTGAGCTGTTGAGTATAGCTACTGTAGGTTATAATTAGATCTAACATATTGCACCAAATGGGCAATCGTTTTAAACAAGGCAAAGACGATGCACCAAACATTGTTGGACAATAGTCCAATAGATTAGTAGTTGTTAGTAGTGTTAATAGTTAAGGTGGCCTCTCTCACGTGTCCATGATCGTTGTCTACTTGATCAATAGTTAATTACTGCTAAGCATGTGATAAGTGTGCTCTCTCTCTCTCTCTCTCTCTCTCTCTCTCTCTCTCTCTCTCTCTCTCTCTCTCTCTCTCTCTCTCTTCCTCTCTCTCCCTCTCTCTCTCTTCCTCTCTCTCTCTCTCTCTCTTCTCTCTCTCTCTCTCTCTGGCTTAATCGAATCGTCTTGGTAAATGAGCTAGTGTATGAGTTGTGTGTGTGCCATCTTTATCTTGTTGCCATATTGGCTCACTCCCGTTTGATTGGCAAACAACAAGGCGCGCATAATAATAAGTCACAATACACACACACACAAAGTGATTGACATTCCACTGCCAACACAAACACACATTGACTGAAAGTGAAACGTCTGTGTGTCTCGACACTTGCCATCTGTGTGTGTTGATAAGTCAATGAGTCAGTGATTCCGTTTTAGTTTTGTGCATTTGTATTTGGATGATGTCAACCGGTGATCACTTTTTCATCATCAATCGGCACAGTAACATACACAAGTAAACACTCACCCCCAATAGACCACTTTCCGAAGGAGTGTGTCCAATGTGTGTTATCGTCATTGCAGACAGACATTCGGTGTATTGACACACAAACACGGCAATCATACTCGATATATACGGAGCACTACCAATACTGACTGACTGACTAGGGTAGTGAGTGTGGACTAGTCATGCTGTGTGCTGTGTGTTGCGTGCAGTAAACGCGAAGTTCTTGTTGCAATCACGGTGGCAATCTTTGTGTGACACACGACCGACCAATCAAGCAAACACAAATCAACAGCACACACCGGACAGAATTGAATTATCAAGTGTACTCAATTCTGTCTGGCCACACTCACAGTAATAGATCGATTCCGCACGGTGGTTGGCCACTGTCCAGTACTGTATTGCCCATTTTTGGCATAGTGTGTCACCCACTCACAAACACAAAACACTCATTTCGAATGCAATCTCTCTCCGACCGTAGTGTATGCATAGATTTGATATTATCCTAAACCAAAGCCGCAATGGTTATTTTTCTTCTTGTGTCCGCCACTCATTGAATTTCATCTCGCCTTGATCACCTCCTCAACTGCACGCCTACCATTTGTGTGTTTGTATCTCTGTGAGTGAGTGTGTGTGTGTGTATGTGTGTGTGTGTGTGTGTGTGTGTGTGTGTGTGTGTGTGTGTGTGTGTGTGTGTGTGTGTGTGTGTGTGTGTGTGTGTGTTTGTATCTCTGTGAGTGAGTGTGTGTGTGTCGTATGTATCAATGTTGTGTTGTAGTATTCGCCACTGGACGTATAATTGAATTAATCAAGCACATCACACGGATCTCACTCGGATCGGACACTATCCTCACTTCTGTTCGATAGAACTCTACTCTCGCACTCACTCACACACAAACAGTGCCTATGTATAAGTCTACACACATATTTCATATATTTGATTTCTTTTTCATAATCCAATACATCTTGCACACCATCAATGCTTCTCACTCACTAAGTGCGGATGTATGTTCGATTGACGACGATGTGTGCAGTGTACTGAGCTAAAACATAAACACAGTGTCATCATCATCATCATCGTCGTCCGCATGTGAACTATGCAACTCAACAGTAAGTCTGTGTGTGTCTGTGTCTATGTCTGTGTACGTGTGCATTAGGGCCAATAACTTTGTCCCCGATTTCTCTTTGCATCCGCTTCGATCGTTTAACCCAAACATCATCCACAAAGCACAAAGTGCACCAGTTTTGTGTTCGCTTTGAGCATTTCGTTTTATTCTTCCATTAATCGCATTTGTGTTGATTTTGTCATGTGCGTTGTACGAGTTTGTTGTTACTTGTTAGTAGTATGATGATACATTTTGGCCAATCCTTTAGCATACAACACATATTACACTTTCGACTCTCAATCTTCACTGTCCAATCATAATCATCATCTTTGTGTGTGTGTGTGCATATACATCCTTCACATTTTTGTTCGCGTATAGTATCATTTCGTTTTATCATCATCAATCGCACCATTTTGTTACTGCTCTACAGCATCCGAGAGAGAGAGAGAGAGAGAGAGAGAGAGAGAGAGAGAGAGAGAGAGAGAGAGAGAGAGAGAGAGAGAGAGAGAGAGAGAGAGAGAGAGAGAGAGAGAGAGAGAGAGAGAGAGAGAGAGAGAGAGAGAGAGAGAGAGAGAGAAAGAGAGAGAGAGAGAGAGAGAGAGAGAGAGAGAGAGAGAGAGAGAGAGAGAGAGAGAGAGAGAGAGATGCAACACTAAAGACAAATGTAGACACATTCGACGATATATTGTCTAGACATAAATTGACTATTAAGAGTGTCACATTGAACGAGTGTCATTCATCGAATACTTGCGAACACGCCAACACAAACAGACAACACAAATTGAATGTTTGATACAGTTTGTTACATTTTGCGAGATAAACGGTAATTCGGTCAAATTATACAACTTTTCACACAGCAATCAAACTAATGCATAATCCAATGACATCGTATGAGAACATACGTTCACTTGTAATGTCAAAATATTAATATCGCTAATGTTCGCAATTCATACATTTTGCGGTTATGAGTATATAATCTAGATTAATTACATTTGCTCAGACCGATTTGCCGCTCATTCGTATAATAACTCTATCATTAGCACACACACGCTATATCTAATAATCCCCTTCTTGTCTAATCCATTTCATGTTTCTAATCTATTTCATGTATCTAATCATCATATGCAGGAAATAGTCCAAGTGGATCTCGAAACGAACCTCTCACTGTCGGCACTGATTCTTCAATCGATCTACGGCAACATCTCAAGGTAAGTAGTTGATGACTTGATTTTTCTTGATTGGAGTTTGATGTTTCGAGTTTAGTTTGAGGGGTGTACGACACTTTAGATTGTATACATTCAACTCTTGTTTGATTAATCCAACTTAATCAAGTAAAGTCATTAATCAGTGCAGTACTTAGTGTTGCTTAGTTAGTTAGTATAAACATTCGAACGAGCCTCCTTCTCTAATCGAGTACTTTTCTCGTAATCTCTTGTGTGTGCACATTTTCACTAATCCATGATAAATCTGTTTCTTCTTCTTCTTCTTGTGTCTTCATCATCATCGTCATCGCCATCGCCATCATCGTCTTTGTGCACACACACACAATTTCGCAATCACCAATTGAATCGAAACATAGCGAGAGCAAAGCACGCAACCGAGTGCACAAGTTGCAGTTGATCTCCACTTATCTACTGGCAGAGTTGTCTACCTCAGCAGTGTGGTAAGTGTTCGTTTCGTTTCGTTTCGTCCGAAACGAGTGCATTAGCCTAAAGTCTATCTGTGTGTTCGTATGTGAGTGTAAATCAATCGATCGTGCTCGAATTGATCCACACTCGCACACACGAACACACAACGCACTGATTGCAGATTGATTGATTAATGATGATTGATTGACGCCTCCGCGTCTTAGTCATCATCATCATCATCATCATTAATGTCATCTTGCTCGCATTATTTCTCATTTGTCTCTTTTGTTTTTTGTTCTCAATCAACCTCATCATCATCGTTATCATCGTGCCCATCATCATCATTGTAACCATCGTAACCATCCCCACCACTCATTCCTAGCGAGGATCGAATTGTGGAACATTATCACAAGTTGAATGGCGTTACACGTGCTCAAGCGATTCAGCGCTTTATGAGCGTCATTGAGAAGCAACCAACCTATGGGGTGCACTTCTATGAGGTCAAGGTGAGTGTGTATTCGTTTTCGATTAACACAATATACAGACTGTCGGTTCGATCAATAGTTGACATAGTTGAATAGAGAAACGATTAGTTCCGGTGCAGTCCGTCTGTCTCACAATGCTCAAAAGTCGATTAGTTAATGTGTTTTAAATTGGAATTCAATTTTGTGTTCAATATTTTTGACTGAACACTTTGCATAATGATGCATTATGCATTGAGCACACACAGACCAGACCAATTGTGTGTGTGCCAAATTGGATTGCACTTTGCATTGATGAATTCATTTGCATCGGCATTTGAGTGTCTGTGTTTGAGTCTTCAATTCCCTGAAGATCGATTTGTGCTTGTGGTTTAGTTTCTCTCAAAAGTGCCAATCATAAAGTCATCATTTCATCAACTAGTCCATTTGAATTTGAATTTGTCAAATCAGATCAAGTGACTCACACACCAATCTCTCTTTCTCTCTCTCTCTCTCTCTCTCTCTCTCTCTCTCTCTCTCTCTCTCTCTCTCTCTCTCTCTCTCTCTCTCTCTCTCTCTCTCTCTCTCTCTCTCTCTCTCTCTCTTTCTCTCTCTCTCTCTCTCTCTCTCTCTCTCTCTCTCTCTCTCTCTCTCCCTCTCTCTCTCTGTCTCTCCCTCCCTTTCTCTCTCTCTCTCTCACTCACTCACTCACTCTCCAATTTCCTTCAAACAGGACAAATCTGGTTCGCCCTACTGGCTCGGTCTGTCCGTGAAGGGCATCAGTCAGTTTGACTACGCCGATCGACGGCTGCCTCGGCGCCAATTTCCCTGGAAACAACTCGAAAATCTGTACTTTCGTGAGAAAAAGTTCTCAATCGAAGTACGCGATCCAAAACGGTACGTGACCTGACTTGCTATATTAGTTATGCAGCTATGATGATGAGTGATGAAGCCACACAATTGAATTAGCGCCCAAAACAAGCTCTAATTGACTTAACCGATGCTAATGAACGGAAATTGAGTGTCATGAGCCGCGCTAATGAGCTGTCAATGTGGTGGCGGTGGAAATGGCACTTGTTCTACTCATTCTCCCATCTACTTAGCATCCTAATTGAGTCATCCTGTGTACAACTAATCCTTTCACGGTTTCCTTCCACTCCTACCCTACACAGGGTCGTGCACACTCTCAGCTCGATCAATCTGTACGAGAATGCAATTGAGGACTCGGACACTTTCGACGATCTGTCCAGTGCAATCTGTGATCCAACCACTCAGTAAGTGTCGCTGTGTGCTTTGTTTGTTTGTTTGGTCATTCAATCTGTTCAATCTCGACTGTCTCTTCATTCATTTCATTGTAGAGTGTCAGTCAGTCGTCGCACCTTTGGTCCGTGTAATGTCACCGTCTATGTTTGGTTTGCCGCCTCGTCAAGTCTCACCAAATGCATCTGGTCTATGGCCATCTCGCAACATCAGTTCTACATTGATCGACGCATGAACAAGGTATGTCTCTCTGTTTGTGTGTGTGTGCGAGTGTCATTACGAACGGAATGTGTATTCAATTAGTCACTTTCAATAAATCAAATCAGGAAATAGCTCTAAATCAATTAGTGATTGTGTCATTATATATGGCACTCACAATTCGGCTAGTTGGAGTAATTGCCACTGGAATGCTTACTACGACCAAACCCTAAGCCATAAAGCCATATTAGTCGTGTCTGTTTGCTCATTTGCTACCGCAACCAAACCCAAATCGCATTATATGTGCGTTTATGTCATTATTTTAGAGTTTAATCGTTAAAATTGATCAATTTAATGATTTTAATGTCTTTTCTCCTTGTGACTGTGTGTGCCACCTTTGCCAAACCCTTTTGCTAACTGTTTGCTCCCGGTTTTGTTTTGTTTGTTTGTTTTAGTCTCATCTAATCTTCTCCCGAACCGAAGAGGAAATAGTCAAGCACTTGGAGGAGAATCAGTCGCGTTCGTTGGTGCCCCGACGACCCAGTACTACCACTACCAGTTCTCACCATTCATATCATCACAACAACCAGTCATCATCATCCCGACTGAGTCGCCGGTTCTCGAGTCTGGGCTCGATCTCATCGAACAATTCATCCACCCACTCTTCGGCCCACTCACTGCACTCACTTCACTCGGGCTCATCCTCCTCAGTGTCCAGTTCGGCACTGTCTCTCAATCATCTGTGGGACTCTGTTCCGTCCGACTGTTCGTCCATCTTCTCCTCATTCCGCACCCGACCAGGCTCAGCCAAAATGTCTCGATCAGGCTCGAGGGGCAACAAATCGCTGTACTATCGGCGGCTGAGGCTACTCGAAACGCAGCTCAATGCCAAAATGGAGGAAATCAAGAAACTTGATATGCTCGAGAAGGTTTGTTCAGTCTGATAACTCTGTTCTTTAACTTACAGTTCGGTTTCGGTTTTGTATAGCAACTCCTTGCCAAAGCGGCCACTCCGCCCATAGTGGAGCAACTCAAGTCAATTCCACTCGGCTCTGTCCTCACAATGGACAACCAGTCCTCCTCGTCAGCCTCCTCGACTTGTTCGATTCCACTCGGAGGCAGCCGACCACTCTCAACTCCACCAGTGGCTTCGTCGAATTCACTGAAGAACTTTGTGGTGACAGGCCGTAGCAATGGCCAATCGTCGGGCCACTCGTCCACGCTGTCCTACGACGCGTCGACTGCACAGCATCCCTCTTCGGGTTATGCCACAATGTCCACTAACCCGCCTGGAAGTCCCAGTTATCATCATTCGCGTTATCCTTCCCAGGCCAACTCGTTCATTGATCCGAACACTGTCATCAATCATCAACGAAGTAGGTCTGTTGGCGTTGGATCAAAGTACAGTCTCGACCGTAAAATGGTGCGCAAACCAACCGAACAAGTTGGTCAACAACCGAACCGATCGAGTATGGTCAACATTGGTCCAATACCGAACAATGAACAGTCATCATCTAACCAGATAGGCACCACCACCAAGCCACCAGTGGCAATGTCTCCCTCACTCTCGTCTCCAGCCTCAACTCGTTCCTCAATTGCTCGTCAATTACCAACATTCACCTCACCCTACGTGAACAAGTACGACACCTCAGTGGCCAACCTAGCCATGGACGGATCGAACCTCTACTCAGTTCCAAATAGGCGCACTTCAATTGCACTGAACAGTTTCGATGACACTTTTCTCAAGTCGAACAGCACCAACCAAGCACACGCACCACCACCACCACTTCAGTCGGCCATGTCCAAAGACGAGCCAAGTAGCAAGTTCACCTTCAAGTTCACCACTGCTGCGGTGACTTCGAGCACCAATTCTGTGACACTGTCGACAGTGTCGTACAAGTACGAGCGAGAACTGCCCAGCAAGCCACCACCACTGCGGAGCATCACACCAACGCCCTCACTTGCAACTGAGAATGTCTATGCAACCATTGGTCCTGGGCGATACAGTCGTGAGTCGAGTGATGCTTTCGAATCGAGTGTGGACGATGTCGATTCGAGAAGCTACTTCTCAACACCACGCTCAATGTATCAGATGAGTCCGGGCTTAGGCAGCACCGTCGCCGGCACCAATACCCGGCCACCAGTGTCACAGTATCATCATGTGACGCCCAACCTTGCACGCCGAAGTGTTGAGATGGACAACAACAATCCGGACACTTATCGCTTTCTGCTCAACCGTAGCAATAGTTTCGGCAGTGGACAGCACCGCAGTCGAGTGCCGCCAAACTTGATGATGCCAAATTACTCGACTGTACAGCATCAGCACCAATCAGCTGTGCCCTCTCGAACTCAGCACATCTATCCCGATCCTCACTACTCGAACTATGCCAACATTGAACCAAAACATGGCTCGGCCATGTTCAGCAGTGGTCGATCAGCATCGCCTAGTCCATTGGGTCCATCGAAAGTGACCAAACACATCTACCCCTCTCCTACGCCTCCTTCATCATCATCCTCATCATCCTACCTGTACCAGAACGCACAAGCCATTCTGTCTCAATTGAACCTTCAACCAACCACAGTCAATACGCAACAACAACAAATGATCTACTCGAAAGCGCCATTGCCATCTCCTGCACCGAGTTCTCAGTTCAGTCCGACCTTCACTTCGGTGTTGTCACAGAAGAAGCCAGTCAAGACCTGGTTCGAAACCGATCTCGACTTTCCCACTGGTTACGTTCGGCCGCCAAATTCGTCGAACATTTCGTCAAATAGCAATGCAGCAGCTTCTTCATATGCTACACAAAGTGTTCATTCCGAGCAGCAGCAACAGCAGCAGCAGCCACCACCTTCGAGCAATTATGGTTCACTTCCAAGAAGGAAAGAGCCAGTTGAGTCGATGACTCGAGGATACATGGCTTCACAAGCTTCGTACGCTCCTCCGAGTGCTGCACAATACAATGCAACCAGTCAGGGTAGTCTCTCAAGTGGATCGAATGGTATGCAACAACGTCCGCATCAACCGCGGTCTGCATCAGTCGGCCCAGTTGGTCGTGCACCGTTGGCCGAACGAGAGTCGAGTGTAGACCAGGACGAAGACGAGCAGGACAACGTCGGCACAACAACTCAATTGCTAACTAATTTGCACACAACAAACACTCAACAGCCAGACCAAACCAACAACTACAAAGCATTCAACCCATCACATGCCAACGCACAACAATCCCAATCCGCACACAACCAGGCTCAATCTCTGTTTTCTTCTTCTCTGTATGGACAGCAGCAGCAGCAGCAGCAGCCCCATTACCAATACCATCATCATCAACCAATCAGCACTCGTAATTCGCTAGTAATATCACCAACGCCATCAAACCGCTCCTCAACCTCCTCCACTGCTTCATCATTCCTGTTCAATCAAGTCCCGACACATCCACACTCAAACTTCCAGTCCAACCTCACTCCCACTCTCGAGTCATCAACTCTCCAGTCAAGCAACCTAACCCCAACCGGATCGGTTCTCTCTCTAGCACTCTCCCAATCGAACATGTCACCAGTTTGTACGGTAGCATTCGTGCCAGGACAAGACACGGCTAGTGTCGCTTCCGCCAGTGGTTCTGGTGTTGGTGTTGGTTCGTCCAGCATCCAAAGTCAGGCAAGCAACCAACCAACCAGTGAAGTGCCAATTGCCTCGTGCAAGGGTAACATTGTTGAGGTGGACGTTGTGACGGTGGGTCACTTTCAGCCAGGTTACGAGGAGGAGAAACCGTTCACTATGGACGATTTCTACAAGTACAGTGCCAAGTATCGTAATGCGAACAAGCAGACAGTCGGCAGCTCAAACAGCGAACTCAAATAGACAAACACAACCGACAGCCTTCAACCGCGAAATGGTTCTCTTGCTCAGGCAGACAGTTCAGCGCCATCCAACAGTAGTGGACCGGCTGTATTCAAGGCGGCCGCCACCAACGAGCACCAGACGGCCGGTCAACATCAATTACCTTACCAGTCATCGCAGGCATCGTCACATCATTTGTCGAAACACTCCGAAGCACAGCCACCGAGCACCTCTGAACTGATGAGCCGATTCAACCAGATGAGCCTTAACCAGCAGCAACCCGTAAGCCAGTCACATCATCTTTACTCGTCCATTCCGACGCGGTCGGGCGCGGGAGTGCCGTACGGGGCTCATTCGGCTGGAGTGCAACATTCGACCAACACGGGCGCCAGTGACGACAACAACAACAATCTGCCTGTCTACTGAATGATGTGTGTGGATGAATGGCTTATCGAATGCATTGCATACAGGCAACACTCGACACCACTACAGGATGGTCACCAATGGCCGTACACTTGTGCCTTTCCATTGAGTGCTCTCTATATGTTTGATTGTATTTATATTTTAGTTTATTTCAATTTTTTGCCCGTTCTGTGTATGAATTGGTGCTTTATGAGTGATTTTAATATTAATAATAATAATAATAATAATTAATAAATAATATACAAAGTTTGTTTGTTCGTTTTTAATGTGCGTGAATTGATTGTTTGATTGATTGTGTGCAATGCACAGAGCGCGCGCGCACACACACACACACACACACACATTATAGGTTCACATGATGATGAAGAGAGAGCTGCGGGTGTGTTGCTGCCCATTCTCATTGACCTGTGCAATGTATCTCTACGAGGTTATGCTGTCTATGAATGGTGGTGTTGGGGGTTTTGTGTGTGCAGTACCGCCCCTTTGAGCAGTCTTCTGAATACGTGTACTGATTGTGTTGATTGCCCGGTTTAGTGTGACGTGGTACAAGCGAGTGCTGCAAGTCGGCAGATTGACACGAACGCACCGATCACTCTCAAGCCTCGAGTGCTGTCACTTTGCCACCTTTTGGTATCGCCATCATCATCATCATCAGTGCAGCAATCCACACAAGTCTGGTCTATTGGTCTACTCAACATTGTGAATCTCTCGCTACTGTACACACACACACACACACACACAACCCATCCATTCCACTTGTTCGGGTGATCATCAACTCAACTCAATAATGCATTTGCTCAGCACAATCTCCTCTCTACCGTTGACCTCCCTGGTAGTGGTCATGCTCATCCTACATTCCATTCTGTGGTCCACCACCGGTGTGGATGCATACTTTCTGGTGATTGACGCTCACGGTGAGGAGTGCTTCTTTGACCGGGTCGTCTCGGGCACCAAGATGGGCCTCACCTTTGAGGTGGTGGAGGGCGGCTTTCTCGACATTGATGTCACCATTACCGGTAAGTGCATCACTTGAGGGTACCTTAACAAGTCATACTAATCCCAAATCTCCCTCACAAGGTCCCGATCACAAGGCAATCCATCACGAGGAGCGTGCCTCGAGTGGAAAGTACACCTTTGCGGCTCACATGGACGGCGACTACAACTACTGTTTCGGCAACAAGATGTCCACCATGACGCCAAAGGTGCTCATGTTCTCGATGGACATTGAGGAGTCGGTGAAACACGAAGGAACTGGCAAGCCTGGCGAAGCGGGCAAGGTTAGCGCCACCGATGCCGCACACAACAAACTCGAGGAACAGATCGTGGAGCTGTCGAATGGACTGTCCGCCGTGAAGCACGAACAGGAGTACATGGCAGTGCGCGACCGCATCCATCGAACCATCAATGAGAGCACCAATTCGCGAGTGGTCCTCTGGGCATCCTTCGAGGCTTTTCTCCTGATCGCCATGACACTGTGTCAGGTCTTTTACTTGCGTCGCTTCTTTGAGGTTCGTCGAGTTGTTTAGTTTAGTGTTGAGTGTGCTTAGTGTTCATCACATCATCATGTAAGCAGAACATGACACAAATACCAAAAGTCTATCAAATAGTCTATATTTTATTACCAAACCGACAGACAGACAGACACAAACCCACAAGCTTCTTATCACACACAACACATTCGATTCCGTTTTGTATTATTATTACTCTTCCACTCTTCCACTAAGATATTAAATTGCACATATTAAACTATTGCACTATTTGCCATCATCATTGTGTCCGCCGATTATGCCCACTCGAAATCACCCAAAAATATGTGTGTTCAGGTGTCAAGGTGCCATTGGCCATCTCTCTCTCTCTCTCTCTCTCTCTCTCTCTGTCTCTCTCTGTCTCTCTCTGTCTCTCTCTCTGTCTCTCTCTCTCTCTCTCTCTCTCTCTCTCTCTCTCTCTCTCTCTCTCTCTCTCTCTCTCTCTCTCTCTCTCTCTCTCTCTCTCTCTCTCTCTCTCTCTCTCTCTCTCTCTCTCTTTTCTCTCTCTCTCTCTCTCTCTCTCTCTCTCTCTCTCTCTCTCTCTCTCTCTCTCTCTCTCTCTCTCTCTCTCTCTCTCTGTCTCTCTCTGTCTCTCTCTGTCTCTGTCTCTCTCTCTCTCTCTCTCTCTCTCTCTCTCTCTCTCTCTCTCTTATTAGTTAACGACTTTAAAGTTGTGCCAACATATGTCCATCATCATCATCATAAATCCTATTATCGATTAAGAGCAATTTGACCATTTTCGAATGCAATACTAATGTCACTTGTGTTCTTGTGATTATCATCGTCTGACAGACTGTATCACAGTGGCGGTTGTGGTTGTGGTCATCATCATCTCGGTGTCAAAGACATAAATCATAAAATAATCCTAAATATGATTCTCATTGCATACTTAACTCGAAATGGAATTAGTCGGGTGGTTGTGGTGACCGTAGTCATCGGAATTAGTGAGTGTTCGGACATTAGCGGACTGTCCGCATTTGTCCAATCGCCTTACCCCTATCGATGATATGTTGTGTTGACGGCGGAGGTGTTCGGTGTAATCGGATTGTCAACTCGAACACATCAGAATTGAACACACTGTCAAGTCATCATCACGAGCCCACCGAGCCCACTGAACTAATATAAATAGTATTGAATCTATTCGAAAACTTTCAGTCTGATTCGGTACTCCGACTTGTTCACTTCACGTCAGCCACAACATGAAGATCTTGGCCATTCTATTTGGTGCCACTTTGATGGTGTTTTCGTTTGCGAAGTAAGTTTCGTTTTGTTTTCAGATTTGATTCGATTTTCACTTTGTTTGTCTATTATAGACACAAACTGTTTGGTGCTGGTAATATGTACAATCATAAACCCTCGCCACAATTCGCTGCCAGCCCCTCGATCGACCGTATTTCGTCGGTGCAGACAGTCTATGCCGAACCGGAGGAGCCGCTGCATGAGACGTTTATTCGGACGAAAGAGGAGATCATGTCGAAGCACAGTTCATTTCTGGCCAAGATCTATCTGATTGACCCGTCTGGCAGTATGGTGTTTCACTGTATTGGCATTATGGTTTCGGTTTCAACGGTCACTACGCCCGCCGAATGCTCGATGTATGATGACGCTTTTGAATTTGTCAAATCAGATCAAGTTACTCACACACCATTCTCTCGCCCTCTGGCCCTCTGGCCCTCTGGCCCTCTCTCTCTCTCTCTCTCTCTCTCTCTCTCTCTCTCTCTCTCTCTCTCTCTCTCTCTCTCTCTCTCTCTCTTGTCTCTCTCTCTCTCTCTCTCTCTCTCTCTCTCTCTCTCTCTCTCTCTCTCTCTCTCTCTCTCTGTCTCTCTCTGTCTCTCTCTCTCTCTCTCTCTCTCTCTCTCTGTCTCTCCCTCTGTCTCTCTCTCGCTCTGTCTCTCTCTGTCTCTCTCTCTCTCTCTCTCTCTGTCTCTCTCTGTCTCTTTCCCCCTCTCCCTCTCCCTCTCCCTCTCCCTCTCCCTCTCCCTCTCCCTCTCCCTCTCCCTCTCCCTCTCCCTCTACCTCTACCTCTCCCTCTCCCTCTCTCTCTCTCTCTCCCTCTCTCTCTCTCTCTCTCTCTCTCTCTCTCTCTCTCTCTCTCTCTCTCTCTCTCTCTCTCTCTCTCTCTCTCTTCTCTCTCTCTCTCTCTCTCTCTCTCTCTCTCTCGATGTTGTTGTTGTGTTCTATTGACTAACTATTGCACTTTTTGTTTGTATCTCACGATGATAGTAACAGTAGCGATGCGGACAAGCTTCGAGTGATATTCCAGTGTCACAACCTGAACTCAGCGATGCTACCAACTGATGCCTTCCAGCTGGTACTGTCCAGAGTGCTGGAGGTGACCGCCTTTGGTGTGCACACTATGCTCACAATCAAGCCAATCCGTAAGCTGCCCAGTAGATGTGTGATACTGTTTGCACTGGACGATCACAACGACAAGCACGACTTTGAGGAGGAGGTCGAGTGGGTGAGCTTCAACAGCAGCGATGCATCACTGGACCGACATTTGGATACAGAGGACATGTCAGCAATAGAGTAGACATTGAGTATGAGAACGAGAAGAAGGACAGTTCCATTCGGAATTGCTCAATACTAATATAATTTTACATTTTACATTTTACATTTTACATTTTACATTTTACATTTTACATTTTACATTTTACATTTTACTAAATCATTCCCACTCTGTATTGATGTTATTTTTTCAATAAATTTTAATCAGTAATTAATTACAGAATTAATTGCTGTCTTTAATCGAGTTAAATTATTAATATTACCTCGCACTACTGTGGCTTGTACAAAGTAGTTACAATTCAGTCCACCAGATGGCGCCACTGCGCTCACTGCCGCACTGCATGACTCACCGATGACGGTTGGTGTTGGCTCGCTCGCTCGCACAACCAGCGTGGTGTGTGTGCGTCTGCTGTCCACTCTGTGTCTGTGTGTGTGCTCGCTCGCCTCCTGTTGATGCCGCATTTTGTTCTGTCCACTTTTTGTTTGTTTGTGCCTCTCGTTTTTACTTTTGTGGACCCAAACTGATCGTCATCTACTGAACAGAGCTTCTGGTCACAACCAGTCATCGTGTGTTGGGACACATCCCCATAGCAAGTCATCCTTCCTGGGCAGCTCTCCACCAGGTGACAAGTGAGCCCGCTCTCTCCTCTTCCATTTAGGCGCCAAATCAGAGGTAACAAAGGAGCCACTTCAATTTCGTGATTATTCACTCTCTTTTATGGTTTTAGACTTATTTTCGTTGCCTTCTGACTGTTGCATGCTCGTTTCGTATGAATTTTGTATGCATTCAATGCTTGTTGCATGCTAATCACCAAAGCCACTATTGACCGGCCTGCACCGTGCACTCTCAACTGTGCCTTCCACTTAGGTATGTGATTGCATTTCGATTTAATGTTTGACTACTATTATTAGTATTTGATTATAGATAATGTCGACGAATAACGGAAAGGCATCAAATGCCTACAACCGAGCCGTCGTTGCCTTCAACGGTCCGAGTGCCGGCACGGCCGCTTCTGCCTCTACTGCCGCTCCTGCCTCCTCCTCTTCAGCATCCTCGTATCATAATGGAGCGCTCTTTACAGCCAACGCTGCCACTCGTGTAAATTTCAGCAATTTCACCAACAAGAAGTCCAATTACATCACCGACAACAGCAAACGCCAACGCAAAGTGCCTCACATATCCAAGTCGAATGAGGTGTACTGCATTACTCCGTATCAGAATGCCGACACTAGTCAAAACCAGTCGGCCACCGGTGCAGCCGAGTCCTCATCCACCAGCAATGTATCAAACTCAACACAGACGGACAAGAAGTTGCTCAGCTCGTGGGGCTTCCCAGACAAGATCGTCGACTTCTACCAGCGCAAGGGCATCCACGAGTTCTTCCAATGGCAGGTGGACTGTCTCGATCGGCCGGGCGTACTCGAGAGTGGACGCAACCTGGTCTACTCTGCGCCCACCAGTGCAGGCAAGACTATGGTCTCGGACGTGTTGCTGTACAAGACACTGCTCGAGCGCAAGAAGAAGGCAATCATCATACTGCCCTTTGTGTCCATCACCGTTGAGAAGGTACAGTCACTGAAGCAACTGTTCCGCCGAATTGGCATTCGAATCGACTCCTTTGCGGGCAACACTAATCCGCGCGGTGGACTGTCTCGAGTGGACGTTGCTGTGTGCACGATTGAGAAGGCTAACAATATGCTCAATAAGTAAGTGATTATTTACTCTAGTTTTTTGGCCATCTCTCTCTCTCTCTCTCCTCTCTCTCTCTCTCTCTCTCTCTCTCTCTCTCCCTCGCCCTCTCGCCCTCTCGCCCTCTCGCCTTCTCGCCCTCGCCCCCTCGCCCTCGCCCTCGCCCTCTCTCTCTCTCTCTCCCTCTCTCTCTCTCTCCCTCTCTCTCTCCTCTCTCTCTCTCTCTCTCTCTCTCTCTCTCCCTCTCTCTCTCTCTCTCTCTCTCTCTCTCTCTCTCTCTCTCTCTCTCTCTCTCTCTCTCTCCCTCTTTCTCCCCCTCTCACTCTGGCCCTCTTTTCTCTCTCGCCCTCTCTCTCTCTCTCTCGCCCTCGCCCTCGCTCTCGCCCTCTCTCTCTCTCTCCCTTGCCCTCTCTCTCTCTCTCTGGCCCTCTTTCTCGCCCCTCTCTCTCTGCCCTCGCCCTCTCTCTCTCTCTCTCTCTCTCTCTCTCTCTCTCTCTCTCTCTCTCTCTCTCTCTCTCTCTCTCTCTCTCTCTCTCTCTCTCTCCCTCTCTCTCCCTCACTGCTTTAGTGTTTGTTAGCATAACATTAACATTTTGTCATATTTCACAGAATGATCGAAGAAGGCTCTCTGTCCGAGATTGGTATCATCATTGTAGATGAGCTGCACATGTTGGGTGATGGCAGTCGTGGTTATCTACTCGAGTTGCTTCTGTCCAAGCTGCTCTACGTGAGCAAGCGAAAGTCTAATGCCCAACCGAACAATCCAGACAGTACACTACAGATTGTTGGAATGAGTGCCACCATTCCCAACCTGCCCGACATTGCCAAGTGGCTCGATGCCGAACTGTACGTCACCAACTATCGTCCAGTGCCTCTCTATCAACGTGTTGTTCGTGGTGATGAAGTGTTTGAGTATACCGAAGAGGAGAAGTCCGATAGAGGAGAGTCCGAGGAGAAGTCACTCAAACAGATTGCCAAGCTGCCCCTGTCTGGACTATCGATCAAACAGGAGGAAGCACCACTGATCTTTTCTGCAATTGAAACCCTCATTGACGGCTATTCGGCACTGGTGTTCTGTTCCACGAAGGCACTCTGTGAGAAGCTGGGCAAAGCTATTGCCGAGAACATATTCGAATTTGGTGCCGGTCGAAAGCTGCCAAGCAACGATCGTGTTGTGCACATTGGCAAGAAGTTGATCGAGTCAATAGACGCCAACAAGATACAGTCACTGTTGCTCAATTTGAGACGGACCTCGTCGGGCATTGACAAGAATCTCGAGTTGACCTGTCGATTTGGTGTGGCCTTTCATCATGCGGGACTGTCCATGGAGGAGCGTGCACTGATTGAGAAGGCTTTCCGTGATGGCACCATTCGCATTCTGTGCTCCACTACGACCCTGTCTGCTGGTGTCAATCTGCCCGCCCGAAGAGTGCTCATCAATACGCCCTTTGACTACAGAAATGCTCTACTCGATGTGACCACTTACAGACAGATGATTGGTCGTGCCGGTCGTAAAGGAATCGATCTGTTGGGTGAAGCGATGCTGTTCTGCAAGGAGAAGGACTTCAAGCAGTGCGTCAAGTCACTGGTTCAGGCAGACATGTCCGCCATCAAGTCGTGTCTACTCAAGTATAAGCCTATCACGACTACTGCCAACCAGTTAGTCAGTCAAATCCCTTCAGAAGATTGTGCAAAGCTGGAAATGTCCGACAGTTTGAAGCGTGCCATCCTCGAAGTGATTGCCAATGGAACGGCAACCAACTGTGCCGACATTGGTCGATACATTGAGTGCACATTCTTCCAAGCGAGCTATGGTTCGTGGGCGGCTCGACAAGTGGCAAGTCAAAATGGGTCTCAAGAAGTAGCAATGTCATCACCAATCTCATCGCCGAATCTGTCGAATGCCATCAATCAAGTGTTTGACTACTTGACCAGCAATCAGTTGATCTATCTCAGCAACGGAAAGGGCGTGAAGGAGAACTCCAAACTGGTGATATCGCCCCTTGGCAAGGCAATCGTCGCTTCAGGTGTCTCGCCCGATGATGGCCAGTTCATTATGAAGGAGCTGGACAAGGCACGCCGCTCAATGTCACTGGTCACCGATTTGCACCTCATCTATCAGGTGACGCCCACCTATGTGGCCGAACAGTTGGATTCGATCGATTGGAATCACTATCTCTCCTCAATTTGGACCAAGCTCAACGCGGACGACAAAGCGGTGGCCCAACTGGTGGGCATTCGTGAGAGCTACCTTGTGGGCCGAGTGTCCACCTTTCAAATTGCACCCCGCAACAGTGTGCAACGTGAGACACAGCTGATACATCAACGATTCTACGCGAGTATGGCACTGAACGATCTGGTGCAGGAGATGCCACTCACCCAGGTGGCGGCCAAGTATCGACTCTCAAAGGGACACATTCAGTCACTGCAACAGCAAGCGGCCACTTTCGCGGGCATGTTGACCACCTTCTGTGCCAAACTTGGCTGGTACTCGATGGAGCTGCTGATTGAACAGTTCCAGCCTCGACTCTCCTTTGGCATTCAGCGTGAACTGATTGACCTGATGCGAATTCCGTTTCTCACCTCGGCACTGGCGCGGCAACTGTTCTCGAAAGGCTACGAAACACTGGTGACGATCATCTATCGAAAGGCAATCGACATTGAGGAGGCACTCATCTCTACGAGTGTGTTTGAGAAGAAGAAACCTGAAGCTACGAGCTCGGCAGCCACTACGGACGCAGGTGAACCAGAAACTATCGATCCAGGATCTACCAAAATCTACATTCCCAACCTTGATCAGCACATTACACTACGTGCACTGGCCGACTTGATACTACAGGAAGCGCGCATCATTGTCGAAGCAGATGTGGGTCAGAAGTTGAACTTTGATGAAGTGGATTCACAAAGCCTAAGCCAGAGCCAGGAACTAGAATCAGGAGCTACTGAAGAATCGGAACAACAACAAGTTCCACCACAACCACTACAATTGAATGCGATTCCTTCTACATCCAAACCCGAGAATGGCAAGGACAACAGACCGCCACCACCACAAGGACCGCGAAAGTCAACCACTCCAAAGCACTCACCATCCAAAATGATCAAAGGTGGATATAACTTTCGTAAACGTAAACTTGCCCAACTTGGCCATTTCTAATGCTAACACACTAACACACTAATACACTTTTCCGTTTTCACTTTACACTGTTCCGTTTCCACTTAACATTATTTTCTATATTTTACCCTTAACCTTTTGATATGTTTCCTATAAGTTTGTTGTCTTTTGTGCTTGTTTGCATTTAGTAACTCGTTACTCTAGTCTATTTCTTTTTTATTTTGTCTTCATTTTTGTTTAATATATGAACGAGGTGATTAATGATTATCTGATTTGTTCATAGTTGGTGGTGCGAGTTTGGGTTCGCATAAAAGACTCAACCCAATTGGTGATCAACTTTTGCTGGCGGCCGCTTCATCTACTTCTTCAACTTCTTCTGCGGCAACATCTGATCCTGTTGTTGCAGCAGCAGTTGGTGTAGGAGTAGTTGAAGACATTTCAATCATCATTCGACAATCCTTGCCCGACGGCTGTTCTTCTGCCTGCGCCTCGCCGATTGCAAGTGGCAAAGGTGACTTGTCCACTTCTACTAATGGTAACTATCGTCGTACTTCGACACCAAACGAGAAGCAACAGCAGTCTTCATCAACACCAAAGAACACTAACGCAAAGATGAATCTGTCAAAGTCTTTTGTGCCGCACAAACCGTCGACCATTTCTACCACTTCGAATCGACCATCATCATCATCGCCATCTTCAACGGATGACGGTCTCGACTTTTTATCAAAAGATGACATTTCACTAGATTTGGCCGATTTACAAATGCCAAATGCAGCACCACCACAACCAACATCAAACGGAACAAGTTCAACTAATGGCCAACCACCACCCTTTACTGTTGTCAAAGATCATCATCAGACAGACATTTCGTTCATGTCACTCGGCGACAGTTTGAACGATATCTCGTGGAGCAAAATAGAAGACAAGGCGAAGTTTACTAATGAAGCGAAGAATGGTACACGAAAATCGAGTTCACGTGAAACAAGTCGAGCTGACCTGTCTACACAGAACAAACCAACAAACGCCAATGGATCAACGGACAACGATGAGTTGATTAGTGGTTCTATCCCGCTCTTTGATGGAAGAAACTCGGACGAGTCAGACGGAGCAAAGCGAACCACCACCACCAAACCAAAGGCGGACCGACTCAATCAAACCCGTTCAGGTTCACCAATCCTTTTCCACTCGGACGACAGTATGATGTCATTCGAGGATCCGGCCAGTCCTCGACCTGTGGACAAGTCAATGTCTCAATCACGACGAGCACACATGAAGCGTCCTCTCAGCACAAGCACAGCGCCGAGCACTCCCAACTGTTCGTCTTCCTCGGAGGATTTGTCTGACTTTACCTGTGATGAGATTGATCAGTTGATCAAGCAGAATGCCACTCAAAAGGGTCGACACTTAGCGATTGTGCAGGAAGCCACAGAGGCTGAGAATGGAAACGAAATTGAGTTCTTCCAAACGTTTCGTCAACGTCAAATTCAACAGAGCACACTGCCGCCCTCCTTTGAGCCAGCTGCCACCACCAAAGTGTCCATTGAGAAGTTTCAACTCATTCTCGTGAGTACCGAACGAAAGTGCCAACAACTACTCGAGGAGATCTTTGCTGAGCACGTTCTCGCCACTGATGCAGCCGCCGTACTGGACATTGTGTTGCACTTTCACATTGAACCAATAGTCAACTCGTTCTTTACCAAAATCAAAACCAGGGCCAAGAGCGGTGGCACTAAGCTGCCAACTGAAAGTGGATCACAGAATGAGAGTGAAGGTTTGCGCATTGAGGATCGATCTCGACTCGAACTGACGAGTTTGTATGTGGCTCGACTGGGCCATCCTAGAGTGTTTGTGATCAACTCGCGGCCTATCTTCAAGTGCCTTCAAGCCCGACTGTTGGCTTGGTTGATTAAGTTGGATCCTGAGTTTGAGTGCTCATCATCATCATCACAAATGTTGGAGTCTGATTCAAATCCCATACATTCAACTCCCGATTCGACACGCTCGAAGCAACGATTCCGCTTTCTGACCTACGACATTAAGAAGACTCTCTACATACTACAGTATGGCTTTCACTTGCCGGTCCAGGCACTGATGCACCGAATTGACTGGCACGATTTGTCTGTGGCGCTTTGGCTGCTCGATCCAGAAGCAAAACGGTTCGACATTGGCAAGTTGTCACTGCAGGACTTAGTTCAGCTGACTCTGCGATTTCAGTTGCCTGAACAGAGCTACTTCCAGAAAGCACAAACTGTTGTCAGAATTGCTCAAGCACAACAGTCACGACAAGTTGCGAGCAACAAAGCTAGTGGCCCTAAAGAGGATCTATTCAAGACGGCCATTCTGTTCCACTTGACTGGTCAATTTGGTGCCAAGCTCGCCTCGGAGAATCTCTACATGGCCTACAAGTTGATTGAACTGCCCGCCCGACTGTGTCTGTACATGCTCGAAACACAAGGCATTCAGGTGGACTATCTTCGACTCTCAGCGGAGCAGGGCCGCATTGCACGTTACATTGAGAGTCTTGAATCTCGAATCTACCAACTGGTGGGAAGTGAGTTCAATCTGAACTCTCCCGAACAGATTGCCCGTGTCCTGTACCAGCAGCTGAATCTCCTGTCCAACTATTATGAAGTGAAAAAGTCCTCGGCCAGATTGACTAAAGGTGGCGTCGGTGCTGGTGGTCGTCGATTACCCAAAACATTGAGCACTAGCAAGTTGGCACTGATCAAGTTACAAGAAGTGTGCGGTAACACAACAAACCTACCAACGCTGATCATGGAATGGCGTCGACTCACTCATGCCTACCACCAATCGATTGTGCCAATCAGAAATGCTCTACACTTTGACCGGAAACAGCCGCCACCCACGAATGGTAACCGAAAAGCTAACAACAATGGCTTTGGTGATGGTCCCGGCTACATCTACTGTCAATGTGACGAATGGTCCGCCACTGGACGAATCTCACTGTTTGACCCGAATCTGATCAACGTGGACAAGGACTTTGATGTGACGAGCATTAGTCTGGCACTGGCCAAACAGTTGGATAGATTGGAATCGAGTGCCAGTGAGCAATCTCAGGACAGTGCAACCACTCTCGTGTCACCCACAAGCACACAAGCCACCACGCCCGTGTCCATTCAACTTCGACAGTACATTCGTGCCCGTGATGGCTACGTGCTAATCAGTGCAGACTATGCCCAGTTGGAACTGCGCATTCTGGCTCACTTTAGTAAAGATTCGAATTTGTTGGCCACACTCAATGACCCGTCAAATGATGTGTTCAAGTCGATTGCCGCCGCGTGGAAGTGCATTACACTTGAGGAGGTGACTTACGATTTGAGACAACAGGCCAAACAGGTAAGCGATTGTTTGTGCGTTTGAGAGGGCGAGAGAGAGGGCGAGAGAGATGGCGAGAGAGAGAGGGCGAGAGAGAGAGAGAGAGAAAGGGAGAGAGAGTAAAAGTGAGAGAGAGAGAGAGAGAGAGAGAGAGAGAGAGAGAGAGAGAGAGGGAGAGAGAGAGAGAGAGAGAGAGAGGGAGAGAGAGAGAGAGAGAGAGAGAGAGAGAGTGAGGAAGAGAGTTACAGAGTTAGAGAGTAGTTGTTTCTGATCATTTATCTTATCTTTTCTAGATCTGCTATGGAATCATCTACGGAATTGGCAACAAGTCCCTGGCAGAGAATCTTGCGGTAACGGAAGAGGAAGCCGAAGAATTCCGAACTAGTTTCCTGCAACGTTACACTCAAATTGACGCCTTTGTAGAACGAGTGATTGAAGAGTGTGCCACATGTGGCTACGTCGAAACGATCAGTCACCGGCGCCGACCAATTCCGAACATCTTCAGTGAGGACTCAAAGGCGCAATCGAAGGCAAAGCGGCAGGCAGTAAACACGATGATTCAGGGCAGTGCTGCGGACATTATCAAGTTATCGATGGTTGCGGTGGACAAGGCGATT
>JAKIJQ010000008.1:3465000-3545000 GCA_023373905.1 Rhizoglyphus robini | reverse complement strand
TCAAACTTAAGGTTGCTTACTTTGCTACTGACCTTTCACAAAGTAACTTTCCATTTGTCCAACTGTGTGTTTGAACTGACTGTACCACAATCACATTGCCAATGTATCATGAGTAGGCAATAAGTCATAGCACCACCACGACTGCCACAGTTCTTAGTTGGTCAGTCCGTCTCACGTTGTACTGATTGATTCAACTGTGACTCATCATGAGCTGTATCGCTTGTGATCGCCTTTAACAAGGCTTTGTCATTTGTGTTGCTCATTTTGGTTCACATCTCGGTCGTCTTCGCACGCTGTTTCTGTTCTCCACTCAGCTGTTTTGGCTTAATTTTGGCTTGTCTTGGCTTTCACTTGCTGGCACTTTCCCTTCAAACTTTCGTGACTTTTCTACTTGCTACTTGGTGACTTGCTACCTATTTGTTCTTGTCTCTTTCGTGATTCTTTTTCTCTGCATCATGCAACGACATCTCGACCGTTTCCCTCAAGTCTTACGATTTCAATTGACTGCTCGCAGGCGTGACACTCAACCACGCTCACTGTTTGACCCGAATCTGATCAACGTGGACAAGGACTTTGATGTCACTAGCATTAGTCTGGCACTGGCCAAGCAGTTGGATCGATTGGAATCGAGTGCCAATGGGCAATCTCAAGACAGTGTGTCTCACGATTCAGGGCATTGCTGCGGACATTATCAAGTTGTCGATGGTTGCGGTGGACAAGGCGATTAAGTCGAGACGGGAAGATGCTGCTCTGGTGATGCAGATGCATGACGAACTGATGTACGAAGTGAGGGACAAGGCGGCCGCGCCAGAAACTTTTGCTAGACTGCTCAAACAACAAATGGAGAATGTGTCTCGACATCTCGATGTGATACTGCCGGTCAAGGTGAGGCACGGACACAACTGGGGACAGTTGCGCGAGTATGACTTTTGAACAGCAAACTTATGAATACATTATCAACTAATGATAATGACTTGTACGGCTACTATTTAATGATTTTATTATACATTTTGGTTTGATTTTATTGGTTTTATATTAGAAAGTAACTTACTATTTGTATTTAATTTATTGATTTTATGATTAACTAATTCGAATATTGATTCATATTGTGTAAATAAACAACAAACTTAAAGTGAGCTAATTGGTTTATTTATTGTTGCGAGACCGAGTCTAAGTGCCATGTGCCAAACGCACCAACTGTAACCGAACATTGCTCAGTATAGTGATCGTTTGTTTGCAGCAATCTTGGTGTACAATACAGAAGAGTTTGTCTTATCAACTCATCATCAATTTCATTTGGATCGAGTGATTTGTATCTGTCTGGTGAGTCTTTATTATGGTGCAGGTTAACCCAAATCATACCAAATGCCACTTGCCAAGGCGTGACACTTGGCTATTTAGTGCCATCTGTTCAATAAAAAATGTAAACTCAACTAATATTTGACAATTTGACAACTCAGTTTGAACACATATTCACAAGGTCGCTTTGTTGTACATTGGATAGGGTTGGGTGTCTTGTCTTCAGACTAGGCACCTAATTTATACTTAAATCAAGTTGCACTGATGCATTTACGGTTACTGACTTGTGTGCACTGATCGAACAAATCATACAATCCCAACGTCATTTGTGAGCGCTCACCAATGTGATTGATGAGTTGTGCTTAAAAGTGCCGGTGTGTCTCGCTGCACAAGCATCATCAGTAGTAGTGTGTGTGCGTGTTCGCCGGTGTTGGCTTCACCTCAATGCCAATCGAAGGCACGGCCAGATCATAGTTCCAAGTAGACCGTGACGCCAATTGCCAACTCATCTGTCGGTGCAGTGTAGAGTAGTCGACTCGATACTACTCGGTAGTCACAAGCAGACCGACCACCACTCGAACTCGTGCAGTCATCATATCTATCACCGTGTACGTTTCTCCACTGAATAACTTCTGCTCTCGTCTTGGCCAATTGTCTTCACACCGAGCCAATCGTTCAGCCGCATCTCTGTCTCTCGGTCTTCCTCGGTCTCTCTCGGTCTCACTCTCTCTCTCTCTCTCTCTCTCTCTCTCTCTCTCTCTCTCTCTCTCTCTCTCTCTCTCTCTCTCTCTCTCTCTCTCTCTCTCTCTCTCTCCCTCTCTCTCTCTCTCTCACTCTCTCTCACTCTCTTTCTCTATCTCTCTCACTCTCTCTCTCTCTCTCACTCTCCCTCTCTCTCTCGCTCTCACTCTCTCTCTCTCTCTCACTCTCACTCACTCTCTCTCTCTCTCTCTCTCTCACTCTCTCTCACTCTCTCTCACTCTCTCTCTCTCTCTCTCTCTCACTCTCTCTCTCTCCTCTCACTCTCTCTCTCTCTCTCTCTCTCTCTCTCTCTCTCTCTCTCTCTCTCTCTCTCTCTCACTCTCTCTCACTCTCTCTCTCCCTTTCCCTCTCTCCCTCCCTCCCCTCCTCTCTCTCTCTCACTCTCTCTCACTCTCTTTCTCTATCACTCTCACTCTCACTCTCACTCTCACTCTCACTCTCACTCTCACTCTCACTCTCACTCTCACTCTCCTCTCACTCTCACTCTACTCTCACTCTCACTCTCACTCACTCTCTCTCTCTCTCCCTCTCACTCTCTCTCGCTCTCTCTCGCTCTCTTTCTCTCTCTCTCTCTCACTCTCTCTCTCTCTCTCTTACTCTCTCTCTCTCTCTCTCTCTCTCTCTCTCTCTCTCTCTCTCTCGCTCTCTCTCTCTCTCACTCTCTCACTCTCTCTCACTCTCTCTCTCTCTCTCTCTCTCTCTCTCTCTCTCTCTCTCTCTCTCTCTCTCTCTCTCTCTCTCTCTCTCTCTCTCTCTCTCTCTCTAACTTTTCTTTTGTCTAGTATTGTCACCACTACACGACGAGCACACAATCACTTTCCAAGATGTCATCTTTGACCAACGCGAGTGTTACTCAGAGAATCGAATACAAGGCTCGATATGTTTGGAGTTTCAAGGACAAAGGATTTATGGAACATTTCGCTTCAAAGACAAACTTCCACACCCTACAGTCGCCTATGTTTGGACATGATCCGTGTGGCACCAAGTTTTACCTGAGTTTGACGTACAGTAACAGCGATACAAAGGATTGGATAAGTGATGCTGATGGTGATGGTACTGACAAGCGAGCTGATGTTAAGCCCGATAGTTTGCTGATCTTTTTGGATGTTTCCACATTGGAAAGACGGAAAATGGACTTTAAGGCGAAACTTTTCATTCGTTTTCGTGATGTGGATGGTCGTATTCAAGAGAAGGAGATATGTAAGTGCTATTTTGTATATATATACATTGTTTATTATTACAAATTTGTTATTTTATATATATAAAGGTACACACGGTATGCATTGGGGTTGCCATGGTTGTGACATGTATGGCCGCGTTGATATCTACGGCCTTGGTTGGTACCGCTGGAAGTCACAGCTATCATGGTTGAGCTTTGAAGACTTTGCCAGCAACATCTACGAGCTGGTTTGCACTGTGGACTACAACTTTTCGGAGGATGCACATCTCGATTTGGCAAGTCCTGATCAATGTTTTACATCTTTTTACCGGGACACATCGATGGCCGACATTACGCTGTACGTTGCCGTACGCGATTTTGGTTTCACCAAATTCGAGGCTCACAAGCTTGTCCTCTCAGCTCAGTCTCGCTTCTTCTTGGACCTATTTGCGGCTTCACGCCAAATGAGACGATACGATTTTGTTGACTGTACGGTTGAGGCGGTGGCCACCTGGCTCGAGTTTGTTTACACTCAACAAATTGAGGATTTTGCCATTTTGAAGGCAAACGCAGACAAGTTGATGCACTTTGCGGAGCATTTCGAAATGCCTTCGCTGGCCAACTATGTCGAGGACCAGTTTGCGTACAACATGGTAGTCGGCAATGCCATCACGGGTCTTCGCTTTGCACTGTCAAAGGAGTTGCGTTTGCTCAAGAAGTTTGCCCTTTATTACATTTACGGCAACTTGTCACTGGTGATTCGAACCGAAGAATGGGTTGAACATGTGCGAAATCGAAAGGATTTTACACTAATTGATGTGCTGTTCGATAATATATATTATTGCAGTGTGCAGTTTGAACTCTTCAAACGGACATATCCTCAGCAGCTGGTGACATTTGAGGATGGCACTTTTGAAGATCTGCGTACCAATGGTCTGGTGGACGGCAAGTTATCTGTAAATGGGAACGACTATCCAGTTCACGTGACCATGCTGATCGGACAGTCGGCCAAGTTTGACGCCTTGTTCAAGAAGTCGCGACCTCGTTACACAATCACAATCTCCGACTACTCGGAAGCTGCAGTGAAAGCCATGCTCGATCTCGTCTACTTTCAGCGAATCCCATTTGCCACCCTTGAACAAGTGTCCGAAGAAGTGTTGAAGTTTGCGGAAGAATATGAAATGCCGGGCCTACGTCGTTCCATCATCGAACAGTACTGTCTCAATCGTGTGCCGTCGAACTGTTTGGACATTTATCGTTTTGCACTTCGAAACAAACTCGACTGCCTGGTGTCGAATTCGTTGTTGTATGTTTGGAATTGGTTGAAGAGCCTTCGCAAGACAGACAAATGGGCGCAGACAGTGGTCGAGGCGAACGATTTCGATTTGATTGAACGTCTGTTTGGTGTCTTTCCCACTGTGGTCAACTGCAAGTGCCACGCTCCTGATGCTCCGTGTGTGCTTGTGATTGATATTGATTGAATTGTGATTAGTAGTGATGAGTGAACAGCACACAAATACAAGAGTACGCACACCAACATGCACTTACTAGTACCAATTTACATCTATTCCACACTGTACAACAAGTTTATCAAATAAATCCTGTTCAACAAACCACAATACTAACAAACTTAATGTTACGATTTTGAAGTGTACTTTATTCAGAAGGTTACAATCGTAGTTCGAACCAAGGCCTTCAGTATTGAAGTGGCAGCGGCAATGGGCAGACAGACTTTGAGTGTCTTCTCTGGTATTGCACTTATTCCGGTTACACTCTTTTGATTGTACCTAATCATACAAGTCCAACTGCCATTGGACTGCTTTGCTTAGGCCGTATCCGACACAAACTCTGTCCATCAACAATTGGCAATACATGTTCGTGATGTCAATTTGACCAACTCGTTGGTGTACTCTAAGTGGCGGACAGAAAAGGCAAGTATTGCTCAAGATCGCACTAATTTACAACTGCTTATTCTCGACAAACCACCGTTCGTTTGGGCCACTCCATCACAAGTCAATCTAAGAGACATTGATTGAGCACTCCGTGTAAACGATCATCTCACGGTACTGATTACCACTCACTACATAAGAGAAGCTAAAGATGAGCTAACCTGGTCCATTCCAGTCTGAGTATGCAAATGTTCAACACACTCGATCCAATCAGTCAATCAGCAAGTGGCAAGTGTTTTGGCCTGTTGCCCATTGCCCGACACGAGATCACTGCCACAATGCTTCCACTTGGCTTCTTTTACACAATCTGCTGCTGAGTGGCCAACCAAAGCAGTGAACGACTATAATCGAGTTGTATTACTCGGTGACCTATTGCCTCCATCAAACACTGGACATTCTATCGATACATCTCATGATCACCCGCAAATGGTCTTTCAACCAGCAGAGAGTTATTTGCGGTTTCAGTGTCACTCTAGTTTTAATTGCCATCTTCTTACTCGCATACTCGTAACTGTGTACACAAGCCCATCTGGCCTATTTGCATTGCATCATAATAGTCTCAAGTAGAACAGTCCAGTAAGATGAGTCAATGATGACTAATCTGACAGTACTCGTACTAGACAACAGTCCAATTTTGTTTGTACTGTCGCTACAATATTCACATTGCCAGTGCCTCATTAGTAGGCTATGAGTCATTACACCACCACCACTGCCACAGTACTCACTGGTCAGTCCGTCTCACGTTGTACTGATTGACTCAACGGTGACTCATCCTGAGCTGTACCACTTTTGATCGCCTTTAACAAGGCATTGTCATTTGTGTTGCTCATTCTCGTTCACATCTCGGTCGACTTCACACGCTGGTTGTGTTCTCCACTCTTCTACTTTGCCTTACTTTTGTTGTGCCTTGGCTTTCACTTGTTGGCACTTTCCCTCAAACCTCCTTCGTGACTTTTCTAGTGTCTACTTGCTACTTGGTGGCTTACTACCTATTTGTTCTTGTCCTTGTTTCGTGATCAACTTCCTCTTTTCATCATGCAACGACATCTCGACCGTTTCCCTCAAGTCCTACGATTCCAATTGACTGCTCGCAGGCGTGACACTCAACCACGTGCCATCTCTCATCGAGATGTCAATCTGGCGTATTACAAGAAAGTGTGTGCTCGTGTAGATTCGTGTACACAAAGTAAGTATTGACTAGGATGCACCGATAATTGGGTGAAGGTGGAATTTCATAATGCAACATTCAAAAGTAGTTTCCAAACATGATAAAAAAAATTAAAAAATTTTGAAAAAAAATTTTGGACCATGTTTAGGTATCAAGTGACGACAAAGAAAAATCGCTACTTTGACAGTGCTTTTCTTGCGTGTGATGTGCTTTTTAAAGATGGCGGAAGGAAAGTTCCCGGCAAAGTTTGTTGTTTTATTTACATTTGGTTGTACTCATTCCACGCAGAAAATGAAATGAACTGTTTTCGGGAATATAAACCCTATTGACTAATTAAAGGGCGAGGAATTCGATTATGATGACAATTTCTGGATTTGAAGATACCCTGGGATCCTAGGGGGCGTGGCATCACTTGAAAATTTAAATGGTAACAGAATTAAAGGAAAATATGCATCTTTACTAATTCGGAGGTGAGGAATTCAATTATGAATACCATTTTGAGATTCGAGGGTACCCTGTGATCCTAGAGGGCGTGACATTAGTTGAAAATTCCAATGAAATTGTGGTTCGAGAGCGATCCCAAAATGGAGGTTCCGCTCATATCCCAAGTGATGTTCGGGCTTATATTCCCAATGGGGTCTGTGGATCCAATCCCAAAATAAGTCACTGGATTCTATCCCAAAATGGATCGGTGGACTCTATCCCAAAATGGGTCTGTGGATTCTATCCCAAAATGGATCGGTGGATTCTATCCCAAAATGGATCGGTGGATTTTATCCCAAAATGGGTCTGTGGATTCTATCCCAAAATGGATCGGTGGATTCTATCCCCAAATGGGTCTGTGGATTCTATCCCAAAATGGGTCGGTGGATTCTATTCCCAAATGGGTCTGTGGATTCAATCTCAGAATGGGTCGGTGAATGGAAGTAACCTGATGAAATCCTAGGTTGATATGTTGTAGAACACATAAGTTTTGTGAAGTTGACACTGGGAACAGGTTAATTGGGTGATATGATCCCTCTGCCCAATTAGGGATAAAATCCATTGAAAGATTAGATTTAACAATACTATTCAGAGATACGATTCACCTACCCATTTTGGGATAGAATCCACCGACCTATTTTGGGATAGAATCCAAAGACCCATTTGGGGATATGATCCACCGACCCATTCTGGGATAGAATCCACAGACCTATTTTGGGATAGAATCCACAGACCCATTTGGGGATATGATCCACCGACCCATTTTGGGATAGAATCCACCGACCTATTTTGGGATAGAATCCACAGACCCATTTGGGAATATGATCCACCGACCCACTCTGGGATAGAATCCACCGACCTATTTTGGGATAGAATCCACAGACCCCATTCTGGGATAAGATTCACCGACCCCATTTTGGGATAAAATCCACAGACCCCATTCTGGGATAAGATCCACCGACCCCATTTGGGATAGAATCCACCGACCCCATTCTGGGATAAGATCTTCCTATCTATTTTGGGATATATGAGCCGTAATCACCATTTTGGGATCACTCCTTAATTCCTATATGGAGTAAAGACCCGATCAGCCAAAATCAGAGGAAGCTTCTTTATTCAAAAATACCCATTTCCATTGGATTCCCCGTCCTTCAATTAGTCAAAAAGGTCCTAATATCACAAAACAGTTCATTTCATTTCCTATTGCCATCAGCGCCACCTAGGGCCCTAGGGTCCCTCTGGATCCGAGAATAGTCATCTCCATTGGATTCACCATCCTTCAATTAGTCAATAAGGTCCAATAGTTTATTTCATTTCATATCATCAAAGTAATCGAGCTACAATCGCTGCTGCTAGCACTCGAAGCAGCAGCTCGCGCACAGTCACACACAGAAGGAAAGTTTCCCAAATGAGTCAATTTGTATCTTCGTCACTTGATACCTAAACACGCTCCAAAAAATTTGCAAAAAATCTTAAAAAATCTTTTATTGCATTTGGAAACTACTTTTGAATGTTGCATCATCAAATTCGACCATCACCAAGTTATCGGTGCATCCTAGTATTGACTAAATATTCCAATCATATTAATCTCAACTTTGGTTATCTTTCACTAGGTACCCATTCGGTCACATGGTCAATGTCCCTCTTTTCCACATCTACTCCAAAGCACATCAACTCACTGCCAGACCTATGCCTGTTGACTATTTTCGACTCTCTGCCACTGAGTGACCTCACTCGCATTGGCTTCGTATGCTCTCGATGGCATTCTCTTCAGGGCAGTGCTTTTGCACGGAGAAGTAGCCTCAAACTGGTGATTGTGTCTACCACAAAACCGAGACCACACGACAATTGTGACATTCGATTGAAGTGCTACTCATCATCTGTAACGACAAAAGTCACCAGTCTCTTTCCTAACGTTACTTTGTTGAACATTGAGGTTGTGGGCATTGGACTGCGTTTATCTGGTGATATTGCACTGGCAAGTTTGATCACTCACTGTTGGTCATCAAAATTGGTCAAACTAAGATTGTGTAGCACACGTCTTAATGGTACTGCTGCTATGGCAATTGTCGAAGGCATCAACCGCCTTTCCACATTGAAAAGCCTCAAGCTTATTGATGCATTTAGCGGCGATTTCAAGTGCACTTTCCCCATCGTTGCCCAACTGGTGTACTTCGAATGTGACATGGAGTCCGATATCGACTTTCTCAAGAAGTACGCAGAAGGTAATAAATCTCTGCGTCAAATTGGCGTTCAACTTCCTGACCAAGAAGCAAAGACTATCGAGTCCTATCTGGGACTATCGCCTCAATTTGCCAGCAAGTTCTTCGGCCTCATCAATTGTACCCTTGAAGGCTCACTCTTGAAGCCAGTCTGTGCTCACTTCACTCACCTTCGCTACATCAATGTCTACATTAGGTCAAACTTATTTAAGCGTCTGTTCTCATTATCTCTACTCAAACAGCTGGACAATCTCAGTTTGACCTTTGATCGCCCAATGCCAATGCAAGACCTATCTCGTCAATTGAGCATCGCTCCACTTGAATCGGTGGTCAGGTTGAGTGTATCATTTCGTTCCGACTCTGACAATTCGTTGAGAGTTGTCGATTCAATCAACTTCGCACACCTCTTTCCACAAGTTGCAAATGTCAGTCTCTATGCGAGTTATGGCGATGAAGAAACGGTTCAACTGTTCCAAGACTCTCAACGTGCAGAGACGCATTACCAGGCATTGATGGAGCCGCTGAAGAAGTCCAAACAACTTAGCAGACTTGACTGTGTTGGACTAAATTACACATACAAGTGGACTCGCAAGGACACCATTTGAGCATCATCATCACAACCTAGTCTTGCACTCTTGTGTTACAGTACATTTTGTTTGCTTATACAAATAAATTGAGGTTTATATGTTTGTGTTATGTTTTATGTTTATTTGGTAAAATTTTCGTCAAATATATATTTATTGGACAATTTGAATGAATTTTACGTTCAGTACAATAAGTTGGATTGGAAACAAATCGCTACAATCATGACATCGTCTGTAGTATAGCTAATAGAGAAATTGACTAACTAAATAGAGAGAGAGAGAGAGAGAGAGAGAGAGAGAGAGAGAGAGAGAGAGAGAGAGAGAGAGAGAGAGAGAGAGAGAGAGAGAGAGAGAGAGAGAGAGAGAGGGAGAGAGAGAGAGAGAGAGAGAGAGAGAGAGAGAGAGAGAGAGAGAGAGAGAGAGTGAGAGAGAGTGAGAGAGAGAGAGTGAGAGAGAGTGAGAGTGAGAGAGAGTGAGAGGAGAGAGAGAGAGAGAGAGAGAGAGAGAGTGAGAGAGAGAGAGAGAGAGAGAGAGAGAGAGAGAGAGAGAGAGAGAGAGAGAGAGAGAGAGGGAGAGAGAGAGAGAGAGAGAGAGAGAGAGAGAGAGAGAGAGAGAGAGA
Organism: Rhizoglyphus robini; assembly: GCA_023373905.1. Lineage (NCBI taxonomy): Eukaryota > Metazoa > Arthropoda > Arachnida > Sarcoptiformes > Acaridae > Rhizoglyphus > Rhizoglyphus robini. Next base: position 3,534,755 of record JAKIJQ010000008.1, on the reverse strand, counting down.
GAGAGAGAGAGAGAGAGAGAGAGAGAGAGAGAGAGAGAGAGAGAGAGAGAGAGAGAGTGTGTGTGTGTGTGTGTGTGTGTGTGTGTGTCTGTGTTTGTGTCTGTGTGTGTGCCTTGATCATTGATGGCAACGATTAACAGTTCAGTAAGATGAGTCAATGATGACTATCTGACAGTACTCGTACTAGACAACAGTCATATTGTGATTGAACTCACGGTACAATACTCACATTGACAGTGCCTCATTAGTAGGCTATGAGTCAGAACACCACCACCACTGCTCTCACTGGTCAGTTCGTCTCATGTTGTACTGATTGACTCAAATGTGACTCATCATGAGCTGTACCGCTTTTGATTGCCTTTAGCATGTCATTCGTGTTGCTCATTCTCATTCACATCTCGGTCGTCTTCACACGCTGGTTTTGATCTCCTCTCTTCTGTTCTGCTTTGCTTTTGGCTTGCCTTTCACTTTCCCTCAAACTTGGCGCCTTTCCTGGTCTATTTGCTACTTGGTGACTTGCTTCCTATTTGTTCTTGTCCCTTTCGTGTTACCTCCTATCTGCATCATGCAACAACAGCTGGACCGTTTCCCTCAAGTCTTGCGATTCCAAATGACTGTTCGCAGGCGTGTCACTCAACCACGTGCCATCTCTCATCATGATGTCAATCTGGAGTACTCTAAGAAAGTCTCTCTCCGTGGTGATTCCTTTGATACACATAGTACGTATACACTAAATAATCTAATCATACTAATCTCAACTTTGGTTCTCTCTCTCTCTCTCTCTCTCTCTCTCTCTCTCTCACTCACTCTAGGCACAACTTTTCTCTTATCTAAGTCTACTCCACGACATATCAACTCTCTGCCAGAATTGTGTCTGTTGAACATTTTCAACTCACTACCTTTAAATGATGTGGCTCGCATTGGCTCTGTTTGCTCACTGTGGCACTATCACCAAGCGAGTGTCTGTGCACGTAAACGTAGCCTCAAACTGGTGATCGTATCAGACAGGAAGCTGAAAACACAAAACAACTCTACCCTTCTACTGAAGAGTTGCACATTTGCTGTAACTGTAAAGTTGATTTGCTGCTTTCCTAACATTACCTCGTTGAGCATTCAGGTTGAAGGGGTTGGAATGCGCTCATCAGGTGATCTCGCTATTGAAAGTTTAATCGCTAGCAGCTGGTGTACAAATTTGGTGAAATTGAGCCTGTCCAACACGCATCTTGATGGTCACTCTGCTGTGGCCATTGTCGAAGCCATCAACAAATATCCCTCTTTGAGAAGCCTCTCACTGATGGATGCCTTTTCAGTCGACTTCAAATGCACATTACCTATTGTTGCACAACTCGAGCACTTTGAATGTGACATGGAGATCGATGCAGACTTTCTCAAGCAGTTTGCTCAAGGCAATGAAGCACTGCGTCAAATCAGCATTCAAATGCCTGACCATTCAGCAAACACAATCGATTCCTTTCTCGAGCTTGAGCCAAAATTTGCCAGCAAATTCGTTCGCCTCCTCAATGACCAATACTATCCTCTTGAAGGTTCACATTTTGACCGTATCTGTCCTCACTTTACTCACCTTCAAAAAATCGAAGTCTTTATAATGTTTGAATTCATCAAGTGTCTTTCCAACTTGTCCACACTCAAGCATCTGCACACTCTACGTTTGACTTTAGATCCTCTCGAGCCTTGGACAGGCGCTTCTCGTCAATTTAGCATCGCTCCACTTGAATCGGTTGCCAGGTTAAGAGTAATATTTTATTTAGACGCTGACAGTGCATTGAAAGTGATGCATTTCATCAATTTCGTGCACCTCTTTCCCAACATCAAATATGCCGAACTAGATGCCTGTTATGAGCATGAAGAAACGGTTCATCTGTTTCAAGACCAACCAAGACTTGCAGCGACACATTACCAGGCAATGATGGAACCGCTCAAAAAGTGCTGTCAACTTCTCGAACTTGAATGTGTTGGTCTAAATTACACCAACAAGTGGACTCGTAAAGACACCATTTGAGCATCACCTAGACTTGCTCTCTTGTTACAGTACATTTTGTTTCCTTATAAAAATAAATTGAGATTTATATGTTTGTGTTATGTTTTATGTTTATTTGGTGTAATTTTTGTCAAATATAGATTTATTGGATTTCAATTTTGAATGAATTTTAATATGTTCAGTACAATAAGTTGGATTGTAAACTATAGATTACGATCATGACATCGTCTGTAGTATAGCTAATAGAGAAATTGACTAACTAACTAGAGAGAGAGAGAGAGAGAGAGAGAGAGAGAGCCTTGATCATCGACAGCAACAGTTAAAGATGACCATCCGCTCAATCGGCATCAGCTCACTTGCCATCAGCATTGCCGGACTTCTTCTTGTTCTTCGGCACAGTTGGATCGGCTGATCGGTTGCCGGCTCGTCCAGCGTTGGCCTGGCCCTCCTGGCTGGATTCACCTTTGTCAGACTTGACGAAATCTAACCAAGTCTTGACATTAAGTCCCGCATCAGCGCATTTCTTCTTGAACTCTTCTGTGCTCATCCATGGCTTCTTGTCCTCTTTCTTGTTGTTCTTGTTGTTGTCCATGATTTTCGCCTTACGAACTCGAGTGCTCAGGAATGGTAGTAGTAGATCGGGAGAGGTGAGGACAGTGAGTGAGTAGCGAGTGGAGCAATGATGACTCGCCATGCAAATGTCCCGCTTTATATACGAGTCGACGGGGTCTATGTTGTGCACAGACAGGTAGAAAGCTCGATGCTGCATTGGTAACTATACTGCCGGTTGAGTGAAAACGTGTGTGATTAGAACAGAAGGGCAGGTTGGTTGAAGAACAGAACAGCCGAGAACAAACGTTTACTAGAACAATTGGTAGAACGAATTCATATCTTGACAATCAAATTGCTCTACTACTACTGTCTATTATTGTGCTTCAGTGTGGCCAAATTCGGTGGAAGATGGTCAGTGAAACGAGACGGTTGCTCGTCTGGGTACGAGTCAGCAATCTGTTCGACGGTGTGGGTGACTTCGTTAGAAATGGCCTCGGTTTGCCGGATGCGAATCCCTAAGAGACCTCCTGTTCTAAACTAGAAGATCAGTCTTGACTAGTCTAGACTTGATCTATTCGTGAACTAGCAACACTCACCGAGAGCCAAAGTACAGAACGAGACAGGTGGCCAAGTTTTTCCTGACAACCACTACTACATGTTCTACTGTCTGAACCAAATTCAGTAAGGGAGAGAGAGAGAGAGAGAGAGAGAGAGAGAGAGAGAGAGAGAGAGAGAGAGAGAGAGAGAGAGAGAGAGAGAGAGAGAGAGAGAGAGAGAGCGTAACAAGAAGTGCAGTGAAACGAGACCATTTGGACTGTTTGGTTGGTGGTCCGAGGGGTTGGTGGGTGATTGTGTCTCTAGTGGCAATGACCACCGCCAAGGTTAGGTTGTGTGGCAAATCACTTGGAGACGAGTCAGACTCAAACGACCTCACCCAGACTGAAGGACATGATCAATTCGCTGACTAACAGAAAATAAGGGCAAGTACATAGCCATTGGTGACGATCATTGATGGAAGAGACGAAACCAATTTGGTTGATCGTCTAGGTTTCGAGTCGATCTGTTCGATGGTGAGAGTGACCGAGTCACCAATGGTAAAGGTTATCCGGATACGAACCACCAGGAGACGATCTAAACTAAAAGTCTAGACCAATTAGTTGAACAGCAACCTAAATCGAGGGCAAAAGTGCATAACGAGACCTTTTGGACTGTTTTGTTGGTGGTCCGCGTTGGTCGGTGAATGACACAGTGTCTGTCTGCCTTGACTGTATGTCTGTGTGTCTGTAATGGCAATGACCACCACCAAGGTTAGCCTGTGGCCAATTACTTGGATACGACCAGACCCGAACTGAACTGACTAGACCAATTCGTTGACTAGCAACATATATATCGAGGGCAAGTGCTGGGCCATTGGTCGCGATCAGTGTTGGCAACTCAAATTCACTACAGCTCTGTTCCCTCAAAGTTATCCATTTCAGTGGAACAGATGCAGTCAAACGAAACCATTGGCGGTTTGGTTGCTCGTCTGAGTTCGAGTCGAACTGATCCACGGTGAGAGCCACTTCGTTAGCAATGGCCAATGATAGCCGGACGCTAACCACCAGGAGACAACCTGAAGTAAACTAAAAGTCTAGACCAATTAGCTTACTAGCAACCTTAATCGAGAGCAAAAGTGCAGAACGAGACTGGTGACCAAGTCAAACCATTTTGGCTGCTATGTTGGTGGTCTGAGTCGGCCGGTGAGTGTCACTCACACACAGAGTCTGTCTTCATTGGCAATGAGCACCAAGGTTAATGACAGACGGCCGGATACGACGAGCACAACTTAGCTCAAGATAGTCTCACTATTTTGTTGGGCAGTTACCTAATGAACATTTCCAAGTAGATCTTCCAGCACATCTGTGCACGGAAACGGACGCGAATTAAATGGCCTGAATAGGCCAACCAATCTGCCGCCTAAAGTGGTGCGGTGGGGACGGTGGTGGCCAATGGCCTAACCACAAGTAGTTTGTGGCACTCGAGTGAGCAGTGTCCGTAAAAGTCGTAATATGACATTGAGAAAATTGTACACAAAATGCATGTAAGTTTATTATTGTAATATGGATTGAGACATATTGTCTGTGAGCGTATTTGTGCTTAGTTGTCTAATAGAGATAGTGATTTACAAACTAGTATTTGCCGGTTACATTCAAAAGAAAGATAATTCTGCTGATGCCACTGTCACAAATAATTACTAAATAGAATATGTACATTCAATAAAATTAGTGCTATGTCTGAGCAGGTAGTTGGCAATGGTGGCGACAGCTGTTGATGACCGGATCGCTCACTTGGCATCGGTCTTGTACGACTGTTTCTCTCCCTTTTGGTCAGCTCCACTGGTCGATGCAGTGAACCCGCCAGTGTTGGCCTCAGTCTTCTTGCTGGCTGGATCTTCTTTCTTTCCACCTTCATCTTCATCTCGCTTGACCAAATCAGCTAAACGGAAGACAGTCAGGCCTTGTAGTTCGCATGCCTTCAAGAAGTCTTCCTCTTTCATCTTATTATCGGCCATGATGATGATGATGTTGTTGTTGTACTGGTAGTAGTAGCGAGAAGAGGGAGAGTGGCGGTTGGGATTGATGCTCCAATTGGTACTGGTCCAGTAGGGCGAGTTCTAGTCTTGAGCTGTAGTGTGAGCGAAAGTGAGTTGAGATGAGTGGTCTTCACTGTTCGGTGCGATGTGCCTGTCTGTTGGTTGGTTGGTTATGCCAGTGACAAGTCACTTCACAATAGGCAGCCAGGTCGAGTTGGCCGATGCTGCTGCTGCTGTCATGTGTTCGCTTGACATTATGACACTCATCGAGAGCAAAAGTGTGCTGTGGCGTGCAGTCATGTTCAAACACTCAAATCAGTAACGCCGATTTGAACAAATGAACATTATCATCAGTGAAACGAGACTATTTTGACTATTTGGTTGGTAGGTTGAGTGATTGTATTGACAATTAAATTCCCCCAAACACACAATCGGTAGCCAATTACGCAGACGACCGAAAGCGACTGGCACAACTTGGCTCAAGACAGTCATTCTACAGTGTTGAGCATTTGCCTAATGAACGAGTAGAACCTTTCTAAATCTGTGCACCGAAACCGAAATTGTGTGCAGGGGCCAACCAAAAAGGTCTGATTAAACTAATCAAACTGAAGTGGTGGTGGTGGCGGCCAATTCCTAACAACCCGTTGTTTGTGGCACTCGAGTGGACAGTGTCAGTAAGAGTCGTAATATAAGAAAATCGTACAAAATGCATTTAAAATTTGTAATAGTATGTTTATTAATGTAAAATTTATTGAGACATAGTGTGGGTGGTGGGGACAGCTAGTGATGATGACCTTTCAGATCGCTCACTTGGCATCGGCATCGGTATTGTCCGCCTGATTCTCTCTATTTTGATCCGTGAGATTGGTCGAATCAGCTGGTGGGCTAGTGTTGGTTCCAAGTTGATTGTTGGCTTGTTCGTTGGTTTCATCTGGCGTGACAAAATCAGTCCAACAACGAACATTCAAGTTTTGTTCTTTGCATTCCAGCAAGAAGGCATCTACACTCATCTTATCGCTCATGATGATGATGATGATCGAGTTCTGGTCCTATCGGGAAGAAAGAATAGTAGTGATTGGGACAAATAGTCAGAGAGACTGATGATGGGCCAGCAGTGCGGGCCACTTGAATACTGTGATCACAAATCACAAACATCAAAGGCGTGTTGACCATACGGAATTTACCAATCACCGAGAAGTGTTGTGGAAAGAAACGGTAAAGAGTAGATGGCCACCATCTGGTCACCATCGGCCCTAGGGTTCACGGTGGAGGAGAACGGGAGACAAAATGTGGCCACCGCTGAAAAGAACCAATCAAATACGCGATACGCTTGACGATACCAATGACTTGTACAGATAACGATACAGATATATATTTTATTATTGTGCAAACAGACAACTGTGCACATTAAGTAATGATAATACAAAATACAATACATTGTTGGTGTTTGTGGATAAACATTGGAAATTGAGACCAGAACTAAACAAGCATAGTTCATCATTTTTGGCACAGAGAGAGAGAGAGGGAGAGAGAGAGGGAGAGAGAGAGAGAGAGAGAGAGAGAGAGAGAGAGAGAGAGAGAGAGAGAGAGAGAGAGAGAGAGAGAGAGAGAGAGAGTTCACTTATTATTTGGACTTCTTACTATACTTATGGACGACAATCGATCGCCTTTGCGAAACCAAAGTCATCGAGTTCTAGTGAGATTGTGGAGCTGTCGGTTAGTAAAGTTGGATTTGGATTCTCGTTATGAACGATCACTTCACATTGGACTAATGATTGATTTAGGTTGATTTGGTTGGTGGGTGATTGAGCCTGCTGAATGATTCCACTCTCATTGCCATCATCCGATTCATCATCAATCTCGACAATTGTTTCCAATGGCAATTGAAAAGATGGATGACGACGACGCTTTTTGGTTTTCTTCTTTTTTGTTTTCGCTTTCTTTTGGGCAATTTTAATTTCAGTTCCCGAATCTGAAACTCCAGTATCGGAAGAGTTGGTACCTACATTGATGTGCACCTTGTTGTTTCGATAATTACGCCACAGACACACCACTCCATAGACGAGCAGTGCAATGGCTTGACTCGCTGCCACAGCACCAAAGCCGCCCATGGCCACTCTCGTAATAGTCCACGAGGAACACTTCCAGTAACCGTATTGAAATTGTTTGCACTGCTCCACCAGTTCAGGCATTGCAAATTGAGGAAATTGCCCAATATTGGCCTGCTCTTCATCTGTACAGTGAGCGCGAGCTGCCACATTCCAACATTGGCGTAACTGATACAACATGCAGCACAGTGGCAAATTGGCATCATCCAACCGCTCACTCAGTAGGCTTACATTGCAGTCCTCTGCATTCCAGTGCTGCTGTATCTTGTTGATGCATGTGCTCACTGAATGCAGTCGGTCTAGGCTCATTTGCTCGTGCATGGCCAGATTCCAGACAGACTTCTTCTTCTTTGTCAGCCGTGATTTGTCAAAGTCTGTGTCAGTTGATTCGGCTGAAAGTATGAAAGCCAGAAAAGTGATTATGATGATGATGATGATGCTCATACATATTGTAGATTGCATGTTTGATTGATTCTTAAATTTGAGTCTTGGCACTTGAAAAGAGAGAATCACAGCAAGCTGCACCTAATCGACATTCGACCAGTGCGAACATCCTTTCACCAACATCATGATTGCATCAGACACAACACAACACGAGAGAGAGAGAGAAACAGACCGAATGTGCGTGTTGGGTGACAAACATACAGACACAAGAGACATTAACAAGCCTTAACAAGCTTAATGGCATTGCACTGACACAACAATTGCAATTACTGTTTGTGGCGAACATCTCTCTCACCACATACATTGCATTAATACTAAAGCACTGTTAATAGCCAATAGCCAATTTGGTCAGGCCAACCAGTGAACCAGTGAGAGAAACGGACTCTCTCTCTCTCTCTCTCTCTCTCTCTCTCTCTCTCTCTCTCTCTCTCTCTCTCTCTCTCTCTCTCTCTCATGTTACACCAATTGCTGTGGTGGTTGTGGTTTACTGTTGTTAGAAAACAAAGCCATTTATACATCCTCACTCAATGAAACAATGAACCACTAGTCAGTCATTTGGACACAACAGTCAGACAGACAGTGTCCAAGGTTGTCTCTCATTTCTCGTATGCTTCATCGGTTAGAGCGGTTGTGCTAATAAACATGTTTATGATCGCATAAATGAAATATGTCACATTGTATGAGCTTTTTCTATTAAATAGAAAAATCTCGCAACGAAAAGCGAAAGTCTGATCTCGGAAAGATAATGTGGCTTGGTATTTGTCAATAAAAGTTAAGAGATTTTATTATATAACTTTTTCGACAAAATGGTGTTGAGCCGATGTGGTCTAGGGGCCAGGATAAGCTAAAAACAAAAGATCATAACAAAAGTAATCAAACTATTTCAAATTGCTTACCATTTTCTATTAGTTTAACCTGAAAGCCCAATCCTTGAAACTGAAATTGTGGTTGTACGATATTGCTCTGAGGTACACAGCATAAGCCATCCATATCAAATCGAACATGGAGATTATGCAGAGCAAGTAGGTAAGATAGATCAGTTGAGCCAGATTACCGCGGCACAAAAGGCCGAAGAGTACATAAGACCACTATGATAGGTTCTTGGTATTGAACTTTGCTCTTTGACTCTCTCTTTGAGAGAGAGAGAGAGAGAGAGAGAGAGAGAGAGAGAGAGAGAGAGAGAGAGAGAGAGAGAGAGAGAGAGAGAGAGAAAGTGACTAGACTTAACTGAGCGCATTCCTTTTTATAGCCGTTTTTAGTATTGTTGGACCATGATGAACGAGTGACCAAGCACAATCGATTTGGTTTGCTTGTCATCAGAGAGTACCATTTTGATGACTTTTAGACTGACACATCGATCGCATTACATTGCGCCACAGTACGGCTCGTTCGTTCGATTAGTCTATTTTCGTATTTCTACTTTCGATTTATCGCCTAAATTGGTCACTGGGCAAACTTCATTATGTCATATCATCGGCATCTTTACCATCACCATCACCACAACCACCACCAACGCAATCAGCTCACACTGTCAATGCACTCTCCATTCCAATGTTCAGCGTCACATGCCTCGGCGTCGATTGGCTGGTTCGGTTAACTTGTTTACAGTGATTGAGAGTGTTCGAGTTAGTCTCTTCTCACCAGAGTGATGATGTGTCTCTAATGGCACTGTTTTGATGATGATGGCAGTGATCGGTTGCTATCATGGTTGGTCACGTCCTGCCAAACGTTGCCCAACCAACAACTACCAACGCAAATATATACACAGACACTGATAGAGAGACATTCGATTCGATCGTACAGTGAAGTGAAGACTTCTTTGGGGAAAATCATCAGTCTACTTTCGAATTTATCGCTCACTGGATCGGTCTATATCTAATCCTCTCGTTTTGTATAGCAAAGGCTCTCCCTATAAATCACTTGCAGTAAAGTGTTTTAGTGTCATTTTGAGGTCGTGTCCAGCACAGACACAAACATACAGACTCGTCGTCTTCATCTTCATCGACTCGAACAAATTCTCCATTCGAAATGTCTCCCAAAATTGGAATCGTTGGCAGTGGACTTATCGGTCGTAGTTGGTCGATGATCTTTGCGAGCGGTGGCTTCGATGTTGCGATCTACGATGTGCTGCCCGATGCGGTGGACAACGCACTCAAACTGATTCAAGAGCAGCTGCAAACACTCGAGAAGCAAGGTTTGCTTCGTGGCGCGCTCACTGCCGCCCAACAGTTTGCCCACATCTCGAAGGCATCAACCGTGGCCGAATGCATTGACAATGCTGTGCACGTTCAGGTAAATAGACATTCATACCTTGTGTGGTTGTCATACATTCCTTGCCTGTTCTTAGGAATGCGTTTTCGAAAACCTCGAACTTAAGAAGAAGGTCTTCCTCGAGCTCGACCAGATCTGTTCAGACACGGTTGTCCTCTGCAGTTCCACCAGCTGTTTCTTGCCATCACTGATTGCCGAACAACTGAAGCATCGAGCCCAGTTCATTGTTGGCCATCCGGTCAATCCGCCCTACTTTGTCCCACTGGTGGAGGTCATTCCCTCGCAGTGGACAGATGCCGGCGTGCTGACTCGCACTCGTGAGCTCTACTCCAAGGTAGGCCAAAAGCCAGTGGTACTCAAGAAGGAGATCGAGGGCTTCATTGTGAACCGGGTACAGTATGCCATTCTGAACGAGTGCTACCGACTGATTGAGGACAATGTCATCTCGGTGGAGGATGTGGACACTGTCATGGAGAGTGGACTTGGCATGCGGTACGCCTTCATGGGACCCTGGGAGACTGCTCACCTCAATGCGGTGGGCATGAAAGAGTACTTTGAGAAGTATGCTCAGGGCATCTACGATGTGAGCATCACCATGGGACCGGTTCCCAAGATGGAGGGTGCCACCGCACAGGTGATTACCGACGATTTGACTAAACGCATTCCGGTGGACCAACTCGAAGAGAGACGAAAGTGGCGTGACCAACGTCTCATTGCACTGTCGCAACTCAAGAAGAAGCTCGATGGTTAAGTTCATCAAGATAGGCCAAGATAGCACGCCTTTATGTACGAGAATATGAATTATGTACATGTAAAAATGTTTGTCCGTGTGTTACACTAACATACAGGAACATACATTCAAATGTAATCGATTAATAAACAGATTTTGAGCGCACATTGAATCTCACATTTCACGACCAACGAATTGTCGCAATTGCACCAGGCCAACCAGCACACAGAGCAACATGAGCACAGTGGCCACCAGATTGGCCAGACGGAGCACTCGCTGGCGTACGTTCTCTTGCAGGTTTCGGAAGAGGTACAGACTCGTCAGTGACACAATGTGATACCCGTCAAAGGGGTCGTAGGGGAGGAGGTTAAAGAGAATGAGACTGAACGATATGGAGAATAAGTATCTGGAGGAGAGAGAGAGAGAGAGAGAGAGAGAGAGAGAGAGAAGTCGATTAATGAGGTTACAGTAATAGAAGAATATTCTTACCTGTAGAAGACATTCAACTGTTCATAAGTGGTGATTGGCATCAGTGGCACCCGAGGCTTGATGGCACTCAGTGCCACAGCCTGGTACAGCTCAGCTGGCGGACCCCAGAACAGAATGTTCGAGGGCTTGTCTTCGACCTCAATCACAATCAGTCGGGTCAGTGGTTGACTAGAGTAGGGCCACAGACAGGAGTGACCACCAAAGTAGGTCTGCACACAGGCGGAACTGTCGTTGCAGAACTGACTTGCGAGTTCTGTCACTTTCCGTGCAGGCAAACACACTTTACGGTGCGACTGGACAAAGTTGGACTCTACATCAAACTGTTGGAAGTTGTTGTTGTGCGTGGATCGCATTCGATCAGCTTTTTGTGTGCTCTCATAGTAGTGTTTCAGATTACTGGTGGCGAATTGGCTGTCTAGATCACACTTGGTGACATGGTAATCGTCATCATCGTCCAGCTGGTCTGGCAGTACTGAGTGCATCACAAAGCACAGATTTCGTCCATCGTGATGGCAGCACTCGTCGAGTGCACACGGTGCCGATATTGACGCTCGGTGCTTTTCGATGAACTCGAATGGAACACACAGACCCGACTGGTGAGCGTAGATTGCGTTCAAATTGGCATTCCAACTGTTCAAGTCGGTCACGGGGCGGCTGTTGATGCTCTTGATGATGTCGTGGGGCATCAAGCCGTTCGGTCCGCTTGAGATACTCGATAGCTGAAAAGGGGAAAAGTCAAAATTGAGCTTTCACACAATTTCCCTTACCGGATCAACACTGGTCACAATGAGTCCATTTGTGGCCGTGTACAGCAGAACCAGTGGATTACATATGAAACAGAGCAGTGTCACAGCACAGAGCACAGCATTGTTGAGCAGCCCAGCGGACACAATCTCCAGCCGGCCAAATGTGCCGTGCTTCAACTGTTTGGTCTCTTGCATTGAAACAAAGGTCACAGGCAAACAGACAAACAGTGAGATGCCGACTGAGTCGATCTTGAGTTTGTGTCTGAAGATTGAAGAGAGAGTGAGAGAGAGTGAGAGAGTGAGAGAGAGAGAGAGAGAGAGAGAGAGAGAGAGAGAGAGAGAGAGATGGGAGAGAGAGAGAGATGGAGAGTGAGAGGGTGAGAGAGTGAGAGGGCAAGAGCGCGAGAGAGAGAGAGAGAGAGAGAGAGAGAGAGAGAGAGAGAGAGAGAGAGAGAGAGAGAGAGAGAGAGAGAGAGAGAGAGAGAGAGAGAGAGAGAGAGAGAGGGTGAGATGGTGAGATGGTGAGAGGGTGAGAGGGTGAGAGGGTGAGAGGGTGAGGGGGGTGAGAGGGTGAGAAGGTGAGAGAGAGAGAGAGAGTCACTTTGATGATGCAATACACAAACAAACACTAATGTCACTTACCTGTTTGCGGCCATTGCGTGACCCAACTCGTGTATAACCGAACTGATGGCTACCGCAAGGAAAAAGTAGAAACACTCGTGGTATGGAATGCTTACGCCTGGAATCTGGTTAGGTTGGGAGAGAGAGAGTGAGGAGTGAACAGAGCGCTATAGAGTTAGCACACACAAAGGCACACACACACTCACCACGATCATTAGTCCCGAATTGGAGTTGGATGCATCCTTCGGCGATGGTCGGCTTGCTGCTTGCTTTGCCGCATCACTTGAGCCAAACAATGAACTAACGTGTTCTACGAGTTCGCTAGATTGGACTAGCGATCCTATTAGAAAAGGTTCAAATGGTTAATTGCTTGTTGGACCGTACAGACAGAGGAGTACTTACTGATGATGGTGTACATGGCATAGGGGAACATTGCCATGGTGAGCCACACACCCACGGTGAAGTAGCCACAGTACCAGGAGTATTGACACTTGCCTAGGGCACGCTTTGGCACAAACGAGTTGAACCAACGGTTGAAGTACTGGGTGTGCCAGGTGACGGACAGGGCACCGATCGTGATGCCGTGCTGCTGCTGGAGTCGGTGCAGAGTGGCTGGCCAAAACATGCCCAGTGCCACTCGGAACAGGTTGACACATGTCCAGGCGAGCACCAGGAACCAGACTGCTGCCAAGGGCGCCATTCTATACCGGGGACTAGAGGACACACCGTCAGGGGCAAACGTCAAAAGCAGTCGTCAAGTACTCGGCAGTCCACTCGCGGCCGCGACCACCAGCACACTCACAACAAAGCACAATCATCCGTGTGCATGTGCTTTCTTTCTTTCGCTCGAGAATGACAAAGGTATTCAGAAGAATAACAAAGGTGGGCTTTTCTAAGAAGGAAGGTAATATGATCCATAAATGACGTCGTTCACAAACAAAGTTATTAATACAAACGTACTTGTAGTTTTTTTGTGCAGTGGCACTGCCCATAGCATAGCAAGAAGATACATGGAGAAAATACACACACACAGACACACACACAAGTGTAGCTCGATCGAGTGATGTGCCGTTCGGGATGGTACTCCTGTGAGTAGTGCACTGCAATGCAATGTAATGCGCACTCGAAGTGATTGTTCGTTGTGAGTAAGCGCGTGATGCCATTTAGTAAAGGAAGATATGCAGATTTACTTCTAATGCACAAAATATATAGAAACGCATCGCGGTGTAGTAAATGAATGCTAATTGGCTGCTAGCATTGATCTATTGATCTATAGGTCGACCCAAATATGGCACTTTTCGATTCAATCAATGAGACATTACCTAACTGATCGCGGTATTATCTTACCTTCACAAGTATCTACATGTTCGAGCATCTGTTCTAATAAATCTTCTTAATTAGCTAATCAAATCACTTTTGTTTCTTTTTGGGGAAAGTACTTCAGTGGTTGGCGCCATTACTGAACGGTTCACACACACACACACACACACACACACACACACACACACACACACACACACACACACACACACACACACACACACACACACACACACACACACACACACACTCGATAATGCACTAACCAATGGGCAAGTTCGGAAACTCTCCACTAACTTACTTGAGACAGTTCAAATTCCAATTTGCGCAATCTTTCACAATGTGGATCGAATGATACCCAAAACATACATTAGCCAAGATAGTGTACGCTGATAAGGACCTACAATCATCGTTGATAATCAATGATTTGTCTTACTGAACGATTGTAGCCGTGTGTAAATGAACTGAGCTTTGACATTGAGCTAATTATTAAGTAATTAGAAAAGGTACTGCTTGGGTTAGCGCACTCCGAGTTGGTTTGATACGGTTAACTGCTCCGTACTGCTGAACTGCGATGATGATTGTTCGGATTGTTGACTGATAAGATCAGTTTGATTGAGTTCGACAAGTGGTAGTAGAGCTATGTGTGTGTGTATGTTTCCATTCACTCCCCTCTCCACGAGTATGATCGATCGATAAGACACAACACAAACAACAAAAGAGCTTGTACGATTATTGTACCGTGTATGTGCTATGCTATGATACACACAGCTGCAGACACATTGTGGCCACATTGAGGGTGGTGGTGGTGGTGACATACTGATGCCGGTCGTATATAAAACCATCAAACCAGTGGCAATTGACTTGATTGGCTGATTTGTTAGTGCTTGTGCTCATAGTCTGCGATTAGCGCTCTTAGTGGCCAGTGGCCAGTGACTGTGGATTGTGGGGAATCATCATCGGGCACAAAGCACATTCCAATCAAGCCAAACCATCCCACCAATTGTTCTACATTGCATGCCTACTTTCCTTTTCATCATTTCACCGGTCAATTGCCATTTGTGTGTTTGTACATCTACTGCAAAGCACTTTAAATCCGAATCCGATCAAAGTACATTCGAATCATTGAAGTGCTACTCTGTTTGTCTGTGTTTGCTTGCTGAAAATAGCGCAACACTCTAAACCAATCTAGTCAATAGCGCAATTATTAGCTCGTAGTGTCGTATGATGTCGTATTTCGCATTACTCACAACATTCCTGCAGTAACTCACCGCTAACCGCCAACAACAACCAACAAACCAATCAATACTCGAATAATGTCATCATCAATTAAGTAATAAAAACAGTCTGCCATATATAAACCATCAAACACGCAAACCAAATTGATTCAGATACAAATCAATCATTTCGCATCAATCTCGTACTCCAATTTACGCATTATTTTCGTGTTTGTTCGACGAGCATTTCTGTTTGTTCAAAGTAAGTTTACTCTCTCGATAGTTCAAATGGTGCTCAATAGCTGCCTCCACCGTCTGTCGGCCAATTGAGCGACTGAGTTGAGTGGCAAACAACATTGAGCCTCACACTGCACAAAGGCGCACCTCGTCATGTGTCAGTGCGCGTCTGTGTGTGTGCGATGTGTTGGCCTGTTCGCTCTCTCGCTCTCGCCCTAAATCATGTTGAGTGCGAGTGGACTTTGTCCACTGTTTGGCCCTTCTAGGGACATGTCAGCTCCCTGACAGCCACCAGCACACAGCCCAGTGTGGCGCCCAATACCAAAGAACCTACTTTCTCAATACTCAATCGACTCTTTTTTGTGTCATTCTCTCACTCTAGCCACGTGTTCGACCAGTTGGACTCAACTTTGATACTTGATTAGTTCATATTTTTTGCCAAAGCACGAAACCAAACGATTATTGCATCAATATGGCTGATGTGGATGACAAATACCATTTGGTGGTAAGTGATTTTGAGTGCTGTTAATTGCGTTAATTGTGTCAATTCGATCTCATTGTGTCATTGTCTAGGTCGGTCTGACCTTTCTGTTCAACCTTCTGCTGGGCACTGGTGTGTTGACCATGCCAGCCGTGTTTGGTGCTGCCGGTTGGGTGTCTGCCCTGGTGGTCGTGACCCTCCTCTGTGCAATGTCCTACAAAGAGGCAGGCAATCTGGTGGAGTCGATGGCCAATGCCAACTTTATCAATCGCATCACTCCACATCCACTCACCGCAAACGGACGCAAAGGTATGAGTGCCTTTTCACTTTGTTATGCACGGGTTTTTGCATGATTTCTAACCCTTATTTGAATACCTATTTGAAATTGCATGAGAATGGAGTTCACTAATTAGCTTGATTGCATGCTCCCAACTTACTGATCTGTTTGCCTTGCCTGCCCTGCCTGACTGCCTCCATATGTTGCATGCACATTACTGCCTAAACTGCCTCATTGGTCCAATTGTAATTACGACTCTAATTTGGAGTAACTGTTCTGTTAAGTGTCGCATGGCTAATTGTAGTAGTGCTTAGTTTCGAATGAGCTCTAAGCTAATCAACACTTTTTCCATTTTTGAAATGGCGCCCGATTGCGATGCAGAAACTGCTAATGCTGATGATTTCGAGTCGTCCGCGCTGTTGTTCTACTCGTCTGACCAAGAGGAGATCGAAGATGATAATGATGATAACGAAGTTGTTCTGTCAAATGATAATGTCATTAATGACAGTAATACAGACGACAAAGAAAGAGTTCAATTGCGCCACAATTCTACCGCACAAAACACGCTTCTAAGTACTCCAATTGATGACATGTCTTCTGTCTTAGGCTCGGTCTCGCCGGCCAATCCTTCCGTTAACAACCAAAATGGTAAAGTTGTTGATGATGATGATGGTGGAATAGACAATCCCATGTTTGATGGTGATGAGGAAGAAGAAGGACTAAAGAAGGAGATCAAGTCAGGGCCAGACATGGTGGAAGTCAATTATGGA
Organism: Rhizoglyphus robini; assembly: GCA_023373905.1. Lineage (NCBI taxonomy): Eukaryota > Metazoa > Arthropoda > Arachnida > Sarcoptiformes > Acaridae > Rhizoglyphus > Rhizoglyphus robini. Next base: position 3,517,921 of record JAKIJQ010000008.1, on the reverse strand, counting down.
TTGAATGACAACAACGAGAACAGGTCCGCTCAAGACCAACTGAGATCGATTCGTCATTACTTTGAGATCAACAACAAGTACGAACTGGGCGACATGTGTGAACTCTTTCTGGGCTCACTTTGGGTCAAGTTCTTCTTTGCGTCCATTATCATCTATTTGTTGGGTGACTTGATGATATACAACACAATGCTGGCAAAGTCGACTCGTGAGGTCACTTGGTGAGAGGAACAACTGTCAATTCGAATGATTTAATAAGTTAACTTTCGTGCTTTAGTACTGCCAAGCTGAACTGTTCTGCTGATGCAAGCCATCAATTGGATGCACCATGTTGGTCAAGTCTCTCAGTTTCTCGTCGTAACATGTACAGAGCTTATTTGCTCATGTTTGTCGCTGTTCTGTTACCGTTGACCTATGCTGGACTCAAAAAGACATCTTTTATCCAAATCATTACGATTGTTCTCCGTTGGTTAGGTGAGTGCGCGATCTTTCTCTCTCTCTCTCTCTCTCTCTCTCTCTCTCTCTCTCTCTCTCTCTCTCTCTCTCTCTCCCTCTCTCTCTCTCTCCCTCTCTCTCCCTCTCTCACTCTCTCTCCATCCCTCTCTCTCTCTCTCTCACTCTCTCTCACTCACTCTCTCTCTCTCTCTCTCTCTCCATCTCTCTCTCTCTCTCTCTCTCTCTCTCTCTCTCTCTCTCTCTCTCTCTCTCTCTCTCCCTCTCTGACCCTCACTCTCACTCACTCATTCACTTCTACTTCATACTTCATGACTTAGCATTCATCGCCATGGTTGGCATCACCATCAAGATCTTCATAATGGGCCAAGCGACAGGCCGACCCAAGCTGGTGGACCTGTCGAATGTGCCAAAGATGTTTGGCATCTGTGTGTATGCCTTCATGTGTCACCACTCGGTGCCTTCCATTCTGACGCCCATCCGGCACAAACGCAACCTAAATCGTGGCCTCACCATTGACTATCTACTCGTGTATGGACTGTATGTGCTGGTGGCACTCACGGCTGTGTTTGCCTTTGAGCACGTGCAAGATGTGTACACACTCAACTTTCAAATCAACGAGTAAGAGTTTGGTTTTGTTGTTTGGATCCAGTTTTGACATGTTTCTTGTTATCTTGTTTCAGTTGTCCGAGCGGTGGTGGTGGTGGTGGTAGCAACACGACCGAGTCAAACCCGGGAAACGTTCCCGTACTGGACTACTTCTTACCGACTTACCCAATCTTCACACTCTTCTCCTCGTACACCATGATTGCTCTTACTCTCATCAACAACATGAAGGTACTGGCCAAGAATTGGTGTGACATCACCACGCCACTGCTGCACTACACCTTCCCACTGATGGCAATGGTGCCGCCAATGTTGGTTGCCCTCTTCACCGAGGATGTGTCCGCGGTGGTGTCATACGTGGGCTCGTACGCCGGTGGACTCATTCAGTACGTGTTTCCAAGTATATTGGTGTACCGGTCTCGACAGCAGACAAAGGCCCGACTGGTGGGGTTCATTCGGGAGAAGTATCCTCATTTGGACAGTTCGACACTGTCGGAAGACGAAATCTACGTAGCGGTCAATCCGTTCGCCTCTCCCTTTCAGCATAATATCTATTTGATCATTACGGGCGCGTGGTGGTTGATCTGTCTGCTGCTGGTGTCGTACGATCACATCATCGATCTGGTGCACAAGTCCAAATAGTCGGTCATAGTCGAAACCGAAACGGACACCACTGCACACAATTCCACTTTGACTGTCTCATATATTTATTTTATTTATAATCATACTATTGATGTTACCATATTCATAATTTTAAATCAAACTTGCCTTCTGTTGTTCGCACAATCGATCAATACATTGCATTATATTCTATTTTCTATATTTGTAAATGCTTTCGCATCCTTAATGTTTTCACCTTAATAGACGATTGTCCAGGTGGATTCCTGTTTGCACAGCTTCAACATTAGCCGCAAGTCACACTTGGGACAGAGTGCATTGAAGGTTGTGTTTGTGTTGAAGCCGAGAATTTCGCGTTCCTCTTGAATTTGGTATGAGAAGGTGGACTCGAGTGTGCCCACGAACATTTGTGCATGAGCGCACACCCACTGATCGATGATGGCCACTTCGCCTGGAGTCAGATCTTTAGATGAAGGGACATTGACCGCATAGTTGAACACTTTATGTCCCTTCTGTTCGAGTCGGCTCTTCAACTGTGTCCATTCTTCGGGTTCGGCATCCGTAGCAATGTAGATGTTCTCAATGTGACGATCGAACAGATTCGAGGCAACAAAGTGGATTTGCAGTAGTGCACAGTCGAGATCGGGCACTCGGCTCGCTCGGTACTGAATGAAATCGTTGCGTCGAAAGTGAACCGCCAGATAGGGCCCTCCAAGTGCATCACCCTCTGACCGGTGCATTGACTGCCAATTGGCACTGAGTTGAGTGGCATCATCGCGATCATTCGAGCTGAGATAACTCGATCGAAAGTCATCAGCCAACTTTCGAACACTCTCAGCAAAGCGCATACTTCTCCGTGTCAGCCAATACATACGATCGCCATAGTTGCTGTGCAGAACAACCTCGGCGTTCGACACAAGCACAACCCTACTGTCGGCAAAGTGTTTGACAATCAAATTGGACATGGTCGAGTCGAAGCCTTCCATTTTGATTTCGTACAACCTAAACAAACAAACCAAAGTTGCTTACATACTTAACCAGTTTATAGATTGCGCAGATTATTACTTTCGGTACTCAAAAATGTCATTGTTGGAATCGTCAACCAGGTTGAGTATGGTGCCATCCTGATTCAGGTAATTTCGTGTTCGTGGAAGTTCGTTCATTTCGTACATTTCAACAAATTCCGAATCGTGAAAGTTCTCCGAATGCTCAAGTGACAGAACACTGTCGATTGGTACCTTTTTGGGGAAGCGTGCATTACACAATCTCATTAGTAATCTCAGGACCTGAGCTAATTGGCTATTCAAAGCTCACCTTTGACCCATTGAACTGCAGCACAAATTGATCCATCTCCAGCACTGGCGCAAATTGACTCATCGACTCGAGATCAAAGTAGGTTGACCACCGTTTCGATTTGGACTCCTGTTCTGGTTGGAGTCCAGTCCAGTGAGGCAGGTGACACCACTCGGGCAGGACCAACACCCAGTCTGGTCCCAGCCGACGAACCAGTGAAGCCATACGCATGTACACATCTCGACGTAGATTGAATCCCTCACCGTGGTTCACATCGTACAGGAGATAGCGGGTTTGATGCGGGCTGCCGGTGTAGAGGTTAGCGGTGGAGTGCTTCCAGTGAACACAATCACCCTGTGCATCACATTGCTGTTGATTTGTGCTAGTCACTAGTACACAAAAGATCACGCATAATAGGAAAGGTCTTGTAGGGTTGAAGAGCATTCTACCAAAATTGACCGAATCGCGAATTGATCGAGTGAACTGAAGTCACTTCACGCTAAAACGCTATACTTTGTTTACATTGCGAGTGCTGCCTGCTCACTGGTTCACTCACCCGACTCGAGCGCTCGAGAGCACATTTGGCCTTTCTCGATAGATGCCGACACACGGCATGTGTGTCACAATGGATGGGTGTGACAGTAACATGCAAATTGGATCGATCATGTCATTACATTTGGTGTCAGCTGGGCATCTGTACCGAATAGCTCCTGTCACCGGATCTGATTGTCATCTCATCTACATTTCCCAAAGGAGAGAGAAAGGGAGAATGTTTGTGTTATGTCAATCGGTCTGTCTGTCTGTCCCGTGCATAAATTCATTTATTATTCTGTCCATTCTTCAACACATTCATAGTATATAACACAACCACGATAACAACAACATCTCTCTCTCTCTCTCTCTCTCTCTCTCTCTCTCTCTCTCTCTCTCTCTCTCTCTCTCTCAGTTGTAATCATCATCATCGGTTCTGTCAATAATCTCGGTGATCGAATCCATTTGTGTCTCCATCCCCGATCGAACACAAACATGCAAAAGTGTGAAAGCCTCGAACCTCACTGTGTTCGGTTTCAGGCCTTGAGCAGTAGTGTGAGTAGTGTGTGGCAGCTCGATTGATTGATATTGGCAATACCGTCCAATACCAACCAACGGGTGGCAATATTCGATTCAAACTGACAAATCAATGAATGAGAGATGGTGTGTGGTGGTACACACAATGACACACGCACAATAGGAACCCAAAAACTCGTATATCGCGACCCGTTCCGTGTGTGTGTGTGTGTGTGCGAGAGTGTTTGTGACCAACAAATGAGGAAGGCGGTTTCGAGAGAGAGAGAGAGAGAGAGAGAGAGAGAGAGAGAGAGAGAGAGAGAGAGAGAGAGAGAGAGAGAGAGAGAGAATAAATAAACAAACAACATGCAATCGAAGACGACAACAACAGGACATAAAGACAGAAAGGCAAAGAGAGAGATACAGAAAAGGAGACCCAAACAAACAAATAACAAGCAACTCATCATCATCATCATCATCATCATCATCATAAAACGATGTACATTGTGCACTGTACTGTACATCTACCGTACGTCGTACAATTTCGACATTGTACGACAGAAAAGAACAACAGAATGGCCTTGGTGTATGGTAGTAGTGCTCTCGTAATATCGTTTGGCTGGTGCGCGCCCCACAATCAAGGCGAAAAGGTGCTGTGGCGGTTTAAAACACCTGACACATGATAAATTTAGATTAAAGATTAGATAACATTAGGGGAGATGGCATGACCTGATTGTATACGGCATTTGTGGATGTTGCCGGATGTTGGGTACATTTGATGGAGCCAGACAGGTCAGATGGCCCATGACGCGAGGACACTCTGACCCATGGCCTGGCTATATGATTTACCGGATCATGGGCCACTTGGCCCTTTTATCGATTGAGCAACTGGGGGTTTTGTCCCCTGAGGTAGGACTCTGGATGTGACCCATGGCTAAATGAACGCTCAATGGTCATTGACAGCTCCTGAGGACACTTACTAGTTCGGCAATCGATTATCAATAAGACTCGGGGCTCACTGTCCTTGGGGGTTATTTGAACCACCTCAAGGTCGGCCCGGAGAATACCCGTATCCTGTGTCGGGATTGTTAGAACCCCTCAAGGGTGCTCACCGAGAGATGTGTCTCCCATGGTAAGCGGGCAGATCAGTTGATCAGACCGATCGGTAGACCGTCGATCGGTGTCCTCGGAACCGTAGCCGAGGTGCACATAGAAATCCATACCTCACAGTCGTTGAGACGAGTTGCCTGGATTAGATTAGATTCGTTCGAGATGAGGAAGTTCAGTGGAAACAACACTCAAATAGGTTTTGATTCGATTTCGTTTATTGAGTCACCCAACCACAGGAAGAGAAGATAGTTGTCCAAGCGTGGATTAATACCGATCAGCCTTCTCGTGTGGTGGTCATACATAGACTGTTACATATTTCAATAGTAAAGTACATAAGTACTGAATCAAGCTGTTTACAAGGGGATATGTGTGGGTATGACGTCACAATGAACGTCAAGGTTCCGCCTCCACGCACAGAGTGCGATACCGTACCATTAGCATGCAAATGAGTGCATAACTTTGCCTGTTGATACGATTCCGCGCAGTCGTGTAGATCGCGCTTAACAATGGCGCAGCAATGGCGATTCGAATGTCCTCTTACAGCTCCATCTGGTGATGATAACTGGCGGTTCAATGCAGATCGCCACATCTTCCCGGGGGGAGAGACGTATGTGTGTTAGGTTTCGTCTTTTCCATTTTTCGTTTTTTAAGCACTTGACCCGACTCGACTTGAAGCGAATGAGGCGGAGATTCTCGATCAGAAACCAATGGATTGACTCAAGTTGGTATGAACGAGTCCCATTGAGTTTTCGATCACCCAGCGAAGGAGTCAACTCGGATGGACAATCTCACAATGGTTGCAAGAGCGTGGCAATCGACGAGGAATTGCTAACTTTCGGCACATTATGCATAATCATGGATCGCTTCTTGGCTTCCTATAGAAATACAGTTGTCGTAACATTCAATCTTACGTGATCGAGATTAGACAAGCGAACCAGCGTCGATGATCGTTCCAAAGATTGGCAAAGAATTTCGTCTAGTAGTGACCGAAATACCTCTGAGAATCCACTTAGAACGGATCAATCGAAAGCACATTATGTCTTGTGCTCGTACAATAGAAATCAGTGTGGAGGTTGCGAATTGAGATTGCGCTGCAAACCAGTAATTCTAAAGCGAGATTCGGATTGAACGGTTTACCATTCGACATATCAAGTTTTATCTCGTTTGTTTTCCTAGTTGTAAGGAACGCTCTGTTTCAACCTACACTTACTGAAAATAGAGTTTTTGATTTATCTTCAATCACTAGTTTCACCATGTGAACTTGTCGTCATCGGTTTCGATTCTAGTAATTAAAGAAGATGATCATTAATTGCGTTCAAACCTAGTAGAACGATGATCCTTCGATTGAGGCTTGACACAGCCGACCTATTTGTGACACTGCCACCAAAAAGCATTATCATCCCACTGGTTCAAGTTGGATCCAACTTAGAAATGTGGATTTCCAAAATTGATAGATGAGATGTTTATGCCACTGTGGATGAATCACTTAGATCACTGCGTGCGTCCTTGATTCCGCCGATCGAACGTCTGGGCGATTCTATGATTCGACAGATAATGATCACATTTCGTTAATTAGGACCATATCCAGACAGGTCAGACACCTCCATGGCCCCTGAACAACGTTTGTGAAGAGTGTCAGAGTTCGGATCCATATTAGACGCGACCAGACAGATCAGATGGACCTTATGGCCGGGACACTATGATCCAGGGCCTTGTCGCGTCACTGATACATTACCTTGACGGATACTTAGCGAGTGGACTGCGGGGGACTCAGTGGGGTCCCACGATCAAGGATTCTCCGATGCATCCAAGTGCTAAATGATCGCTCAGTGGTCATTGACAGCTCATAAGGATATTCGTTAGTTTTGCAATCGACGGTCAATAAGACTCGGGGCTCACTGTCCCTGGGGGTCGGTTTGAACCACCTCAAGGTCGGCCCGGAGAATACCAATATCCTGTGTTGGGATTATTAGAACCCTCAAGGGTGCTCACCGAGAGATGCGTCTCCCAGGCAAGCGAGCAGATCAGTTGATCAGATCGATAGACCGTCGATCGGTGTCCTCGGAACCGTAGCAGAAGTAAACATGGAGATCCCGACCGTGCAGTCCTGTGGGAGATAGCATTGCGACATCAGTGGATTATAGAAATACTTTTAAATTGAGTCTTGAATTCCATTTACGGCTCGGTCTACTCATGATCAGTGAACATACCCAGATTAGTGCGCTCCGAGCGGTTCGCCGGTGTTCATGTCACCAGCGAACATTCCCAGGTCTGGCTTACCGATTCGTTTCAGCATTATCCACAACACTCGGGTAAGACGTGATTACGTGACCCATTAGGTGTAGATTGCGCCATTCCCGGGAATATTGACTAGACCAATCACTCATGAGCGACTAACAGAGTGGTCCAAGAAAATTGAGACTGTGAACCACGACGACTTGAAGAAGTAATAATCCAAATCTGGCTATTCTAAAATTATAAAATATTAGATGTTAATATATCACCCAGTGGGAAGGCTTGATCCATCGATGAAGAAATCGAATTGCGGAAATAAAAGATTTGCATCTCTTCACCAGTGTGATCCAATCAGCTCGCAAAGGGGAAACCGTTCACGGACAAGATCAATCATCTAGCGAGATCCAATGATGGCACCAATGAAGAGAGTGGTTACATTATTTGATAAGAACATTTCTCTTGAAGTCATTGGTGGATCGATCATGACACTTGATTGGTCGCTTTGCTTTCCAGGAGTCGAATCTTCAATTGATAAGATTCGATGATTTCAGAATCCAATGGAAATACAAATGGGGCAAGGTGGTGAGATTTAAATTCATCCAGGGTGACAAAGCATTTGGCGTGTTGTCTCGGATCCCTCGATGGCCGTTTGTTCGATATTCAATTGTATTTCATGAATTAGTTGAAATCGTTGAATGACGTAACATGTGGAAACAATGAACTTTGATTTCAATTCTCCGATCGATGTAGATTCATGTGGAATCAATTCCATGCTCAATAGGACATTAAGTTCCTTCGATAAAGGCGTGACCAGCGATTCGTCATTTGTCGAATAGAAACAGTGGTTTCTCTTCAGAGATAGTTCACGCATTCGTGTTACAGTGTACGAATTCGTGTGAATGCACTGGCAAGATTGACATGGAATCGAATCAAGTAGATCCATCATGGGTCGTTAGATCGAAGTCGTTTGCGACCGAAATGACGACATCAATCGGGAAATTTAGGATCATTGATGTTTTCTTGTTTGCCGAACGGGTTGCAGCCTCAATTGCAGATTCACCTCAGTGATTGGTGTGAGTAATAGGTGCGTTTGATTAAGTCATCACAGACGAACGACAGAAAAATCGATTGTCGATGCAAATGAATAAGTTGATACGATCGATAAGAATCGCCATAAGATAAAACATCAGATCGAATTCACTTCTGTGAATATTGAAATGAATGCACTTCGAATACTCGGGCATATGTCAATTCATTGAATGACGTGGATTCAATAGGCTGTGAGAGTGAAGTGCATCAATCCGTTGGAACAGATACGAGCTGATGATCAAAGTTCGATTCATTAAGTAAATTCAGATTCATAGCGGCGATCAATTGAAGGCATCTCAGGTTCTGGCAATGATGCCTAAATAACAATGTGAAACTAGTTTGAATTCATCGACAACCACTGATGTTGGCCATGGTGCAACAACAACAGCGATATGAGAGTAGGAAAACATTTTCATGAGTTTCAGCAATGAGGAAATGTTCTCAGTTAGGTACACATTAATTAGTTCAATTTGCTTCACTTTGATTCATCGATGCGATTCAACGAAGTATTTAGTTAATCGTGAAAAATGCATCGAAAGGCCAGTTGGCCATAAATGAATTGGTCATCTGAAGAGTGTCCATCGAAGTAGGACAAATGGTCCAACGTTAGAAGACAGTCGAAGAGTGTCCATCGAAGTAGGACAAATGGTCCAACGTTAGAAGACTTCTGCCGATCCAGAGAGTCTCGACGCATGTTGAGTTAGTTCCATATGCCAAGTGAGACTGACACGCTTTGAGTGGTTGATCGATAGTATCAATTGTGCGGTAGTGGTAGACAAACAGCTTGCACGCTTGTTGTTGAATCAACCTTGAAGTCGAGCATGTCGACAATGTAATTTAAAGATTCAATCAAGTTTGTTGATTATTTGAATTTCATTTAAAATTGAGATGTCAACACAGAGGGCACATTGACATTGCAGCGCACGTTGTTTTCAATTTGCGTTCACAATCAGGCCAAATAGATTCAGCGACGGAGAACTGAATTGTGCACGATCTAGTGGCTGCGTTCAGTCCATGTGCAAGAGGACATTACTTCAAGACATGGTAGCATTGCAAACGCAAGAGAAAGTCAGTTCAAGTTGCTTTCTTTATGCATTTTCAGTTCAATAGGTTCTTGACGAACTGTAGACTAGCACGAATGATTCCTTGACATGATCTCCTTAGCATTCGAGAAGTCATGAACAAAACTGCGAATGTGATTTCCAAATTCGAATGATCGATTCGGGACACTGCTGAGAATATGAGGAAAGGAATGCATTAGCACATAATCGAGTTCGTCAAATTTAGTTCAGTTCATTCAATGCAGTATGATGGCTTGAAGAGAAACTTATGCTTGGCCGTTCAGTGTTTACGGTAACGGGCAGAGTTGAGTACAGTACAAGATGAGTTCTAGTGGCACGCATTATAAGTTGAGATCTTATGTCAATGGACATATGGCATTGGGACTCAGTTTGAGTGAGCGCGTGGACGTAAGTCAAAACTTGTTTGACAAGGTAGAGAGACCGCGTCTGCGAGCCAGTTGAGAACCACTTGTTGGGTTGTTGCAGTTGAGAAACGCTTCCGCGTCCTTCAATCCATCCGGTCACAAGACGTTGTGTTGCTATGACCTTGGAATAGCGAGGGTAAACGATGGTGGCGCGTTCACTTTTGTTTGCTTGTTCGTATGGAAATCGTTTTCGTGATTTTCATTGACTGCATCGCGTTGTTGGCCACAATCGTAGACCAAAGTCGAAGTCTCATATTTGACTCAAGATCGTGAGCTACCCAAGGCAAGAGAAACCAGTTCCTCACCCGGGGCACCAAAATGTGGCGGTTTAAAACACCTGACACATGATAAATTTAGATTAAAGATTAGATAACATTAGGGGAGATGGCATGACCTGATTGTATACGGCATTTGTGGATGTTGCCGGATGTTGGGTACATTTGATGGAGCCAGACAGGTCAGATGGCCCATGACGCGAGGACACTCTGACCCATGGCCTGGCTATATGATTTACCGGATCATGGGACCGGGGGCCACTTGGCCCTTTTATCGATTGAGCAACTGGGGGTTTTGTCCCCTGAGGTAGGACTCTGGATGTGACCCATGGCTAAATGAACGCTCAATGGTCATTGACAGCTCCTGAGGACACTTACTAGTTCGGCAATCGACTATCAATAAGACTCGGGGCTCACTGTCCTTGGGGGTTATTTGAACCACCTCAAGGTCGGCCCGGAGAATACCCGTATCCTGTGTCGGGATTGTTAGAACCCCTCAAGGGTGCTCACCGAGAGATGTGTCTCCCATGGTAAGCGGGCAGATCAGTTGATCAGACCGATCGGTAGACCGTCGATCGGTGTCCTCGGAACCGTAGCCGAGGTGCACATAGAAATCCATACCTCACAGTCGTTGAGACGAGTTGCCTGGATTAGATTAGATTCGTTCGAGATGAGGAAGTTCAGTGGAAACAACACTCAAATAGGTTTAGATTCGATTTCGTTTATTGAGTCACCCAACCACAGGAAGAGAAGATAGTTGTCCAAGCGTGGATTAATACCGATCAGCCTTCTCGTGTGGTGGTCATACATAGACTGTTACATATTTGAATAGTAAAGTACATAAGTACTGAATCAAGCTGTTTACAAGGGGATATGTGTGGGTATGACGTCACAATGAACGTCAAGGTTCCGCCTCCACGCACAGAGTGCGATACCGTACCATTAGCATGCAAATGAGTGCATGACTTTGCCTGTTGATACGATTCCGCGCAGTCGTGTAGATCGCGCTTAACAATGGCGCAGCAATGGCGATTCGAATATCCTCTTACAGCTCCATCTGGTGATGATAACTGGCGGTTCAATGCAGATCGCCACAGGTGCCATTTATTGTAAGCCATTCACTGCCTGGTTGTGTGTGTCGTTATTTTCGAATTAATTTCCTATTCGGCAAGGCAAACATAATGAAGTCGGTGTGTGTGTGTGTGGAAGACAACACAAGAGGAACAACAACAAGCACTGGGCGAACACAAAGCACACACACAACCAATGCAGAACCATTACAACCAAAGAATTGCCGCTCACCACCACCAACGGGCACATCAAACCCGAAAGTGAAAGTGGAAAAATTCTGGTCAAAGCGCACTTCCACCACCATTCACTCGGCCTAGTTTGGTGTAGAGTTCGGATGACGAACTCATCTTGTGCCAAGTGGATCGTAGCACACAGAGGGAGAGAGAGAGAGAGAGAGAGAGAGGGAGAGAGAGAGGGGAGAGAGAGAGAGAGAGAGAGAGAGAGAGAGAGAGAGAGAGAGAGAGAGAGAGAGACATCAGGAATGACCCTTTCCGTGCCGTAATTGAAGTGTCCCGTGTGCGCCTTTTGATCGAACATATCTCAGTTATCGAAGCTGTGCATGCATGTCTGACCACTGCCGGGCACTGCTGGAAAATGGTCACGCGGACCATTTCTCTGCCCATTCGAATCAATTCAAACTGAACTATTTCAATTCTGCTTTATATGCTAATAATAGATGGTCGACATTTTATTTAAACTTGACTTGTTGTCAAATACGTTCGATCGAATGGCATCAAACAAAGTGCATCATCTGTGCACACAACAATTGAATACGATTGCATTCGTAGCTTGTAGCCTCGTAGCATTTCTCGGTGTCGGTGAGTGGCCTCTTCACCTTACGCTACACTGCAGCTCGATTAGTGAAACAATCAATTCCGATTAGTGCTGCTTCGGTTGCATTTGTGGTGGTCGCTTTCTGCCGCCTTCTCTCTCTCTCTCTCTCTCTCTCTCTCTCTCTCTCTCTCTCTCTCTCTCTCTCTCTCTCTCTCTCTCTCTCTCTCTTTATTTCATTCTCTTTCGGCCCGGAATCGCCTTATCTGGGATTTGTCCTTAATTCCTCTTTGCATAACATCACGTTCGGTATTATTGCAATCGGTGGCCACCGAATCGCGCGGAATTGCCGACACTCGGCCACACTGTCTGTCTCTCAGAATGTCAGTCAGAATGAAGCCACAATCCACACAGACAGACAGTTGATAGTGTAATCACACTGACAGTGTCGAACTGTCTCTCGGTAATGAGCACATCAGTTGTCCGTATGCTCATGTAATAGATATAAATTAGCCGCAACAGCACACACACACACACACACACTCACACAATGATTGAGCCCGTTTGGTCCATGATTTACGAGCGATCGCGTCAACTCTTGACAGATGGAAATGTGTCTGTGTGTGTGCGAGAGCGCGGACTAATCTAATTAGCCTACTGCCGAACTGAACCATTTCAGAACCATTTGGCAGTGACCGGTCGGGTATGACAGTGCGTCTGGTGTTTGGTGTGTGCAAAGCCAATTCATGTCACTGTCACTTTGTTGTTTAGTGGTGGCACCGGTCTTCCCCACTCGGCACTGTCTGTCTGTGTCTGGTCTGGCTTGTGTTGGCCGTCACTGGGTCGATTGTGATCGTGTGCAAACAAGACTGCCAGAATCGAAGTGCACAAACACACACACACACACACACAAATAGACTGCACAATGAAGCCGTAATCATGTTGTAATGTGTGGTGTGTGAAGTGTGTTCAGGGTTCTCATACCGCAACAGCACCAAACACTGTCAGCCAATTATTGTTGTCTCTCGGTGGCCAATTGACGGCTAATTATTCGAATGACTATATCGAACACACACACACACACTTTTATTAATGTGCGTCCAAGCATTATTGCCTCCATTAGCGAATGCCTCATCGGCCCGGGCCAGGTAATGCCGATCTAATCAACTCTCCGGTAATGAACCCGCGAAATGCATTTTCCTTGTTTGGCTCTCGTTCGTTGGTTGGTTCGTTCGCAAACATTCCTCTCTCGAGTTGCATCACACAACTTTGAGTGTTGGCCGCATTCACGGTGTTCCACTTTAGTAAAGTGAAGTAAAGTAAAGTAAAGGCAATTCAATTGGCCGAACCACCTAATTGGCCTCGCTGAATGTGTCGCATCGGATCGATCGTCACTCTACTCTGTCTGTGTGTTTGGTGTCTGTATGTGCACTGAATTGGTAATGATGGCTGAGGGCAATCGGCGAATGGGCCAGCTATGTAGTGATGGCACTCACTCACTAACAGTGATCGCAATCGTGTGTGCCAATGCACATCTCGAAAGTTACCACTCACGGCTTCATCTCCTTGAGTGGCTCCGAGGGAGTCACACAGACAGCGACACAGACAACCCGTTCGATTTAACTGCACACGGGCGTGATCCGATTTCGGTGCTTGGTGAGACAAAGTTAAGTGAAGTGGAGTGAAATGACTTGACTTGACGTGCAGTGGCCAGGTGGACCAATCTGCGTTTGGCACTAATCCAGGCGTGCCAATCTCGACGCCATTCTAAGTATTTAGGATTAGAGACACATTCGATTCGAATCGTTCAATCGAGACGAGTGTCCGTCCGGGTAGAGAGAGAGAAAGAGAAAGAGAGAGAGAGAGAGAGAGAGAGAGAGAGAGAGAGAGAGAGAGAGAGAGAGAGAGAGAGAGAGTCACTTGGCCAAATGTCACCGTCAGGAGGCCTAAGCCATCGAAGCCACCCCGCACAAGTAACGATCCACACTAAAAGCAGATCGTGCCGATTACATCAATTAATGCCGTGCTGGGAGGGTAATCGATGGCCAGCACGAACAAACCGAACAGTACGATCAGACCAAACTAACCGAACACACACACAGTGAGCCAATTCAATTAAGACCGAATTTGATTCGCCTTCCTCTCATTTTTGGTTGCTTTGGCTCGCACCATTAAGCACTACTCGGCACACTGACACACAGAATCGACGACCTCGCCGATGACTAATTGAATTTTTAATTCGCACTCTACACTCTCAGTGTGATTAACAGTGGAACAGATTGGTTCGGCTGCCCAGAAATTGGACGAGATAATGGCGCCAGTGGCACACTTTGGATAGCACCAACCAACCAACTGGCCATTGGCCATCGTAATCGAATTAAATCGAATGACCTGGCGAGCTTGTGTCTGGCTTTGGTCTGGCGCACAATTCCACGGGGCCACTAATTACGACCTCGTTTTGTGTGTGTGTGTGCCTGGTAACCTTTTAATACTAGACACATCGTTGATTAATGGGTGCGTGACTGGTGGCAGCACTGGGTTATGGTCGTGCCCGAACCAAGAGCAACTACCAAGCGACTGTGTCCACTGTGTCCACTAATCAGTGCCACCGTCAGTGACTGTTCCCAATTGGCCAAATCCCACCAAACTACCTAATTAGCGATGACCGTCGTCGGTGTCCCTCGAGTGTGTATGGCTCGGACTGTGTGATCACTTCGTAGTGGATCGATCCGATCAGAGAGTCCCAAAACGTAACCCAACCAACAACAATAACAAAAGCTAGTGTGTGTCCATTTCTGGTTCACCTGCCTGACCGCACACACGGCACAGTGCCAAATTAATTTTCCATTTGGCACTGTGCCCACCAAGGGAGCACACTAACAGACACAGCACACAGTGCACTACTGACCAGTCCGCGTGTGATTATTCATCATTTATTCAGTAGTGCAGCAGCAGTGCAGCAGCAGCAGTGGCGGGAATGTGATCTGAATTGAGCATTAATTCGTGCCATTACGATAGCGCAGTGCACACTGCATTAATGTGTCTGTTTGTCTGTTCGTTTGTGAGTGTTCACTTTTTTAGTATTGCACTGCCCAGAGGACCTATCTCGTCATGTCCCCATTGACTCTCTATCTGGCTAAATGGCCAAATGATTATTATGGCCGGCAGTAAGACTCGCTCGCCTGTGCCGACCAATCTACTTTGCTACCGTCGCCCGCGTTTAGGCCAATCTAATTGTCCGTAGTAGTAACTCTCAGCAAGTCGACTAATCGAGTGCTAAGCCAATGTGTGTGTGTGTGCCTGTGTGAGTGCGGTAATGCAATTGAGACCATTAATAGGTCTGATTAGCACACACAGGTACCGACTGTCCACTGTCGAATAGTGCCAAGCCATCTGGCCATATTCCTTTGAGCCTTCGAGTCAGTTAATCTAGTCAGGTAATTCGTTTGCCTGTGTCTGTTTGTTGTTACCGCGTTATTTGGTCACCAAACGTGCACATTGCATGCAAGCTATTCATATTCTCTCTCTCTCTCCCTCTCTCTCTCTCTCTCTCTCTCTCTCTCTCTCTCTCTCTCTCTCTCTCTCTCTCTCTCTCTCTCTCTCTCTCTCTCTCTCTCTCTCTCTCTCATACACAAATCGAGTTCGCACTCGTAAATTGTCTCCTGGTTGTTGTTGGCGTGTTGCAATTTGTTTACATGTCTCCTCTCCTCGTTAATAGCTCGACCAAAATATGCACACACACATACTGTGTTTTTGATGGCACACCGAGATAGCACTAATCAAGCAGCCACCCCGCGACTGAGAAAACGCGGAATATTACATTCGAGTCTCACACTCTCTCACTCACTCGAGTCTCTTGCCAAAATAGCTACCATTTATAAAGTGCCGTTCGTCGTCGTCGCCGCCGCCGACGAACGACGACGACGACGGCTAAGGCGATGAGAACTGTGAGAAGTGAGAAGTAAATCGCGAATACAAATTCGAATTGATTCAAAGCGAACCACCGCCAAATGGATCCGAAATGGCGGGCACTAATGGCGCGGTAATGGAGCCACCGCCATAAAAAGTACCACCAGGCGAGAGGTGTACGGTGGTGGCCAACGACTTGGCACACAGCAAGACAACCAACTCGTCGTCGTCGGTGGCCTCGCCAAACTATTCGTTGGTCATTACTCGATGACGCCAATCGCAGCTGGTGCAGCGCCTGCAGAGAGTGTGACGATGCTCAACTTAACCGGGAGCCATTGGCACTTGGTTTGCGAGGGTCGTCTATATTGGCTTGGGGTGGTGAGTGTGTGAGTGTGCTGGTCGGTGATCTTTAGAAACAACGACGTAATCCAATTGGCCGCATCGTTCCCAACTGACAGATCGCATTCCAAGTGGTTTTGTTCTTGGCTTAGCCTTCACCTCCTTTGTCTCCTTTGCTCACTGGCTCGCTCACTTTTGTCTCCAGACACACATTCTCATTGGCATTGGGACATTCTCACACAAAAGCTAAGACGGCAGGCACACAGGCCACACGACTTTGCGACCGATCCGAGGTTGTGTGTTGGTGTCGAGGCGAGAGAGCGATCACATCATCACACTCATCGTCTCACTTGCACAGTCTCACCCTCCTTCACCCTATTCGTCTATTCATTCACTAGTTCGTTCGTTTGTTCGCTGTTTGCTCGTGTGCCTCATGCTCTATTTAGTCGTCGTCGACTGGTCGCAATGGTTCACTTTGCAATGCATCCGGTTAGATCCTTTTTGGTGCTGGTGTGTGTGTCTGTGTGTGTGTGTGTGTGTGTGTGTGTGTGTGTGTGTGTGTGTGTGTGTGTGTGTGTGTGTGTCTGTGTGTGCCACGGATCGTTAAATCTAATATTGAGACCGTTTAGATGAAGATGACAGAGCAGAGATAAATTGAGGCGCACAGAGAGTAGGCAGAGAGAATTGCGTTGGCACGAGCAGATAATAGGAACAAAGTGGCAATGACGCCCAATTGGGGACCGTAATGAAGGGCGCCCAATAGGAAAAGATCCATCGATTGGTGTGTGACTGTGTGCATGAGTATGAAAGTGCCCTGCCTGGCAAGGAGCATTCTCACACGCACCTAACCCACTCTCTCGCTCTATATCTCGCGGCGATGGCCACCGACAAGGAAAGTTCGGAACAAAACTCCAGCTCTGGACTGAACTCGCCCGCAGAAACACGGCAATCGAAGTAACGAGCACACACACACAGACAGAGGCCAATTTGCTTGGCAAACAAAGGCAAAACCAAGAAAACCTAAACGAGGCTCACTTGAACGGACTGTGCACACACAAACACACACACTCACTCACTCACTGCACTGAGTGAGACTGACTGGGACCACTGTCCTCGCTCCGTGTCCCGCCCGTCTTCTTTAGAAAAAACGAGAGCACATCACCTCTTATGCAGTGATTCGATTACCGGGAGTACCGAGACAGGACTGCGTAAACAATACTCTCAAATTGCCCTCGAGACTCGTTGAGAGCACTAAGTGCCCTTCTGAGCGGATTGAGACTCGTCGCATCGGTGGTGAGTCTACTTTGTGAGTGGTGTGTGTATGCTGTAAGTGATTCCCCATGATCGAGGCAAACGTGCCACGAGTCATGTTGACACAATACAACACTCACAATGGAATCGAATATATAGCCTGAGCACTGACACACACACACACAACACCTTACACACTCCTCCCCAGATGACCAATGACTTGAGACGCCAGTGTACACTGACCACTGGTCACTCACTGAGGATTACTGTGCACAGTCAAATCAAATCTATTTCATTAACTACTACATAATGTGCGTTCTGTGCCACTCTCCTCGCCGTTAACGTGCAATCATAATGTGTCGAGTTAGTAGTTGAAGTTTGTAGAAGAAGGAGAGAGTCGAACGACCAATGCATAACATAACAACTCACTCTAAGTAACTCTCCCTCTCCCGTTCGAGGTTATTCGTTCGGCATGTGATCAAAACAGCACATCGCACACACAGTCAATTCGAGAAACAAATTCACGTGTGTGTGTGTGTGTGTGTGTGTGTGTGTGTGTGTGTTGGCGTTCAATTTGAGCGACACTAAAGATGCCGTCACTTTGGTGGTGGGGGTGCAGTGGCGCCCAACTCGTGACCTCATCTCATTTGGCTGATTAACGTTTACCCGGTTTTTTTTATGGCATTCATTTCCACTTTGTTATATACGATTTGTACGGTAGTTTCCCTACCGAATGTACCGCCCCACCACCACCACCACCACCCGTTCCAACATTGCAGATAACATTTAAAAAGCTATGAAGATAATAATGAATTTAGAATTGGGACGGGAAGCGAGTGAATGAGTGGCGCAGCCTGGCACGGGACTGGGCAATGGATGGGAGAGAGAGGGAGAGAGAGAGAGAGAGAGAGAGAGAGAGAGAGAGAGAGGGAGAGAGAGAGGGAGAGAGAGAGAGAGAGAGAGAGAGAGAGAAGGGCAATGGAGATGGGGCAAACATGACCAGAATCACATAACAGAGGGCGAGCAGAGTGGTGGTGGGTTGTGTAGTGGCGCACGGGTGACGATTCTAGTTGTGATTGGCGTATGTGCCTCAAGCCAGAACAGCGCAGTGGGCCATTACCACAATGTGATGAGCACCACGACCAGCACCAGTCACCAACGACCAGCACCACCAGCCATTGCCTTTTGTGTATGTCTATGCATGCTTGGCAGGTTTCACTTACACAGTCAGAACACAGTACAGAGTACAGGCAAAGACCCGCTTGCATGCACTTTGATATTTTTAATTCGATTCTTTGACGCCTTTGCCAATCCATTCAGTTTGGTTTGATTCGTTGGTGGTTTCACTGTTCAGTTTTGTGTGTTTCAGCGCCTGGACGCACTACCACTCACATCAATTGACAGTAGTGCCACTGGTCGTACCACTCCACTGGCACAGTACGTTGGACCTCTCCCTCCAACTGGTGATGTTGTTGTGTTGTGTCCTCCACGCGCACACACAGAATCGTTCACTCTCGCTTGGCGCCCTGTGCAGTGCCCGCTGTTGTTTACATTCGTCCAGTGGAAACACGGTGCGTAAGACGCAATCAAACTCTGCAACTGCACACGACTGCTTCAACGCTGCACACTCAAACACACATACAGAGAGTCACACGCTGACTGACCGAATTGTCGCCTCCATTGCCGACCACCACACACCAAACCACACCAAATCGGACCGATTCTTCACTGTCCCACCTGGTGACATTGACCACAATCATCACCACTGACCTGTACCTTTCTGTCTGTGCAACTATCACTGTCCTGAACGACCTCCATCAAGCCACACCACACAAAGTGGTTGCAACTGACAACTGTCCAGCGCTCATACAACGAACTGACTTGTCAAAGTAACTCGCTGCATCAAGAGCGGTACAACCGAGACCGCACTCTACGCCACACACAACGCACACACACACGAACCTTATTAATCACCATAATTGACAAACACTTCTCTCGGACCCTTTTGATTAACCACTGTGCAGAGTGAATTAATCACGCTGTCCTGATTGATTGATCACTTCGATTGGCCACCGTTCAATCACCATCAACCAACCAACCCAACACAACCCAACACAACACAATGTCTACCAGCCTGATCACGGTGGAGGAGAACCAGGAGTTGGATGGCACCAAGTTGGCCGAGTCCTCGTCGAGTTCGTCGCCCACTTCGGCCAATCCACCCCATCCATTGGTTCGCATTGGCAGCAAGGAATCGGTGGTGAGCACTCGCTCTATCAAGATCAACGACACTATCGGAGAGGTGAAGGTGCACATTCAAGGTAAGTGTTCGGTCAGCTCTTGCACTATTCGCTTCTGCTTTTGCTTTTATGATTGCGATGGTTGTGGGCGGTTGCAGCGCGCTCGCTTGGTAGTAGAAATCGATCCACTCCATAGGAATGATGGCCACACTAATGGGCCAATCGATTGGCAAATTGTATGTCGCGTTGTTGTATGTGTTGCTCGGTTGTTGTTCATACGCTTGGCCGATTTCTCTAGTTGCCTAAACTTAATGAGAATACTCGCGTTGTGAATTAATTAAATATCTCACCTTGGCCCGCGCGCACAAAGGCGCGATCGCTCACTCGAACCCTGGGATTAGTGTGTGCACTAACTAACTAGCTAGTCGGTGTGCCTTGTGAGGCTTGTTCGCTTTGACTTTGTCGGTTCGATTGTTCTTTCGAACAGAGAGAGAGAGAGAGAGAGAGAGAGAGAGAGAGGGGGGGGGGAGGGAGGGAGGGGGAGGGAGAGGGAGAGAGAGAAAAAGAGAGAGAGAGAGAGAGAGAGAGAGAGAGAGAGAGAGAGAGAGAGAGAGAGAGAGAGAGAGAGAGAGAGAGAGATTGTCACTTTGGTTGTTCGAGGGGTGCACTCGCTTGTCTTACGAGATGACGATAATTTATTAGTTAGTAGTGTGCACAGACGGTACCAACAAACAAACGCACACGCTAGGCCAATAAGTCAGGCTCGTTATTATTATGAGACTCTCGATTGAACGAACTGAGAGAGCGGCAAGTGGGAGTCGAGATTACATTGCATTGTGTGTGCGTGTGTGTGCAATCGAAACGACCAGGCAATAATTTATTATCACTCGACAGTAATGCATGCATGCTTGGCTAGTCGGTATTCGGTGCCATACACACTCACACTCACTCATACAGGCTCGCACATTGGTTCTCTGGTTCTCTGTTCTCGGCCTCTCTCGATGTATCGTCCCTCGGCGGGCCAGATAAGACAGACACCAAACCGACAGACACTTGGCACACACACTGTCGGTGCTTCACTTAATTGGACTCGAAATTGAATGCCAGAATGTGTGTGAGTGTGTGTGTGTCTGTTTGGCAATTGCACATCCATTCGGTCTGTTGGTCTTTCCCTTGCACACACATACCAACTTATTAGCGTTTTCTCATCTTAATCGAAACATTAGCTTCTTCGACAGTGTAACTCGATCTCGTTCGAAATGAATGTCGCCGCTCATGTTTGTGCCGATTGCAATTGTACACTCAGAGAGGGTGAAAGAGAGGGTGAGAGAGAGAGAGAGAGAGAGAGAGAGAGAGAGAGAGAGAGAGAGAGAGAGAGAGAGAGAGAGAGAGAGAGAGAGAGGGAGGGAGAGAGAGAGAGAGAGAGAGAGAGAGAGAGAGAGAGAGAGAGAGAGAGAGAGAGAGAGAGAGAGAGAGAGAGAGAGAGAGAGGGAAGGAAACATGACATGACAGGATGCGACCAGTTGGATCTAATCCAGTCGGCCAAAACCAATCGAACATTGGTTCCCACCAGTCTATTAGCTAAATTGGCCTCATCTCAACTGATTTGCCAGTTGTGGGTTGTTTGTTGTTGTCGTGTTTGTTGGGGGATTGCGTAGGATTGCCACTGGATCGTGTTGCATTTGGTCGCCAAACCAGCCCAAACAACAAGCCAGACCTGAACATTTGATGTGCCCCACTGGTCACACAGTTTATGATGATGAGATGTGCCCACTGTGGCGCAAAACATTCAAACGGGGCGCCATTAGTTGTGCTTGTTTGTTGTTTGTTCGGTGCTTGCGAAATTACCAAACTACCGAACTAACTACAGGACTGTGAGTCTACGGAGCTCCCGAGTCTACGAATGCAATTAGCAACCGAACACGAACACACGATAACGAGCGAAACGGATTTGCGAGTGTACGAAGAAGGGGGCCATAAAAAATCGACAAAAAGAATTGCACTTGGCGAAATGATGATCATTTTGGCTGCCTTGGCCTGTCGCGGAGTAGGCAGTAAATTGTGTGCCTAATGACTTTTCGGTGTAGAATGACCATGGTGCAGTGGAATTTGCCTCCATATGTGGCACATGCACACACACACACACACACACACACACACACACACACACACACACACACACACACACACGCACGCATACCAACACACAATTCCATTCGACATTTTGTGTTGTTTTCAATGTCAATTTGATGACTGCCAAACACTTTTTCACTTGGTAGAGTTACAAAGTTCAATTGAGTTTGAAATTTATGTGTGCTCGATTGTTTGTTTGTTTGTTTGTTTTTGCAAATCACTTTGCACCATCATCATTAGGCTGCACACACACACACACAAGTTGACCTAATGATGGAGTTAGAGCTCATTTGAATTTGGATGCGAAAGTATTGAAAGTGTAGTGAACTAATCGAGCGGCATGATGACGAATGGTGCGCGCACTACACACACACACACACCGGTAATTGGCCTAATGCACTCTGTTCGGAACTAGAAACGGGAAACATCGCACCAGATGGAAACAAAAAGCAAGACGTTTAGATTATGATGATGATGAATGCAAGCGTAAACAAACAAAACATAGATCGAGTGTTGGTGCATTCGAGTGAGTGAGCTTCATTTGAGTAAGTGCGTGAATGTGAATGTGCGTTGAGTGTTAGCTTTCACTTTCGCCACGGGTCCGCGATCATTAACAATTGAGCCAATTGGCCCAATCGAAACAATTTGCAATTTGTCCAAAGTGCAATTGGTCTGAGTGACTGAATGAATGCGTGAATGAGTGCATGTGTATGGCTGCCTGTGGATTGATTTCTGCCTCTTGTCATTCGCTCCAATGGATCGTGGCCACTTGGCACACCGTTTTGACACAAATTCCACTGAGACTCCACACTTAGGCTCAATTGCATTGCTCAGTGCCCAAGTGGGCTAAAACTCAATTTGTGTTTGGTGAACGGAGAAGTCAACAAGAACAACACAAAACGATTCGATTGCACTTGCACCTCTCGGTCCAAGTAGGCACAGAACCGAACCGAACAGAACAGAATGCCGATGTTGCACTTTTATGGCACTTTTGGTAGATAGCAATTGCACCAATTCCTTCAGTGTAATCAGTCTGTGCGCGCCATGTCTTTCGGTAAGATGTGATGGCCCCTCTGTGAAGCATCAATCAAACAAATATTACAGCCAATTAGTGCGAGTGGGGCCATAAAGCTGCTTAGTGCCCACTTGTGCTCTCTCTCTCTCTCTCTCTCTCTCTCTCTCTCTCTCTCTCTCTCTCTCTCTCTCTCTCTCTCTCTCTCTCTCTCTCTCTCTCTTATTCTCTCTCTCCCTCTCTTCCCCCTCTGTCTCTCTCTCTCTCTCTCTCTCTCTCTCTCTCTCTCTCTCTCTCTCTCTCTCTCTCCTCAGGCCATGCAAAGACCACCATAAATATTTATGTTGTAATGCGGCACCAGACTGATGATGATGATGATGGTGCATTGCACCACACGAAAAAGGGGATTCAATTGCATGCAAAGTGGCCTTTCTGCCTGGATGAAAGTGATCCCCATGAATTAAGTGCTCTAATTATAGTTTACAAAGTTGACTCTACGTCGCTAAAGTCGATGTACAAGTGCTTGTTTGTTAGTGCGTGTGCTTGTCTGTGAGTGCTTGTCAGTGTAATGGCATGTTTTTTATATATATTCTCTTCGAGTGCCACTTCAAGCTCTCCAACATTCTGTGTGTAATGTCAAAGGTCACGGTAGAATGTGCATGTAAATGGCACACAAATTGTTCCGTTCAGCACATTGATCCACCCTTCTTCTTCTTCTTCTTCTCTTGTTCCACTCATGATGGCTCGAGAGTTAATATCGAACGGAATGGCCATCGATCAGTAGTTTGTGAAAAAAGCGAAAGGCGAATCGAATCCGATCGAAACGAGAGTCCGTCCATTATATATAGTTTGACTAGTGAATGCATTACACACACACACACACACATTGCGATAGTGCCCAGAGATGGATGGCTCAAATCCGGGCACACAGACTGGCCAAGTGACACTGCCAGATCGATGCCTGTCACTGTGGTTAGTGTGCTGCAGAGTGTGTGCCACTGTGAGTGAAGTGCTGTGTCCAGTTTGCCTGGTTCGTTAGTTCTACTCAATAGAGAAATGATAAATGATGACCAACCATGGGATGGAGAGTGAGTGAGTGAGTGAGTGAGTGTACCACCAAAGGCAACGCAGTAATTGGGAACCGTACCAGGAGTGTACATGTCCAACGGGACTCCCAACAGACAGACAACAAGCCAAGCAAAAGTAACATTCACACAGACACAGTCAGACAGACAGACACTCAATCAAGTCTAATTTGAATGTGTCTCGAGTGGAAAGATGAGATGGGCCACTCTCAAGCCACACACACACACACTCGCACACACACACACACACTCGCACACACCTGTCCCAAGTGGTAATGGCCACCGGACACTCACAACACCAATGCCAGAACATGATGCTAAACACATCAATTATTCGGTGGTGGACACATAGTGTTCTCTCTGTTCACTCGACTATGAATTCTATCACTTCTCGGACACTTTGAAAACCGAGTGAATTAGGCCAATTGGGTTAGGCTCAGTACACGTGTGTGTGTGCGTATGTGTGGCAGTGTCCGTCAGTTTGTTCCAAACGTATAATATACGTCGTATATAGTTGAAAAGTAAATGCAATAATAACAAAATGGAAAGCTAGACAAAATGGTAATTCGTTTGTGTGCCACCGTGCAAAGTCTCTCTCTCTCTCTCTCTCTCTCTCTCTCTCTCTCTCTCTCTCTCTCTCTCTCTCTCGACCAAATGGCAAATAAGCGACAAAAAGTTTTTTCTTCTTCTTCCGTCACCCTCTTCATCGCCACTGGGTGCACAAAGTGACACTTAATTAGTCTGTGTGAACGTCAGAGTTGGCAAATAGTGGGCCACCAACTCTGCAAACTCATCACATTTGTTCCATTTGGCACAAGCACACACAGCCACTTTTCTCATTTTATACTTTTCATTTAACTTGTTTTTTCTTTTTGTTTTGCATCTCTCTCTCTCACTTGCAGGCGAATTGGACGACAAGAAAGCCATCTTTCTCACGGTGCACGACATTGGAGGCAATTCAAGGTATGTGATGATGCTGTGATGATGCTATATGGTCCAGTTGGTTCACTTTTTACCTTTGTGTTTGTGTCTTCTGTTTTGATGTAGCTCTATGAAGGATTTTGCGGACATTGATTGTAGTGAGTATTTGAGTCTGCCTTTTAAGTTAGGAACGCTAATCGATTCTTTGGGCGTTTGTGTAGTGTCCGAAATCCGATTTCGATCGGTTTTCATTCACGTGGACGTGCCCGGACAGGAGGACAACGCTCCCGATCTCGAGAACTTTCCCACCATTCAGCAGATTGGTAAGTGATTGTGCCACCCTTCGTTGTGCACACATTTTGGATGGAAATTAGCATTGTTATGATATGATCCATCTTTGTGTCTCGCCCCCCCCCCCATCCACACAACAGGCGAGGAAGTGCTCCTGAAGGTGCTCGACGAGCTTGGCGTCTCGCTGGTTGTGGGCATTGGCGACGGTGCTGGAGCCAACATTTTGGCTCGCTTCGGCCTATCCCATCCCGAGCGTGTGCTCGGCCTGGTGCTGATCAATCTGGTCTCGGCCGGTGTTGGCTTCCTTGAGTCCATCAAGGAGAAGCTGTTCGCCAAGCGGCGCAGCTCACAGCAGCTCTGCTCGGAGGAGATTGTGGCCATGCACAAGGTGAGTAGCAGTCCCCGAGGCAGTGTAGCAAGTAGCGGCAGTCCCGGTAGCAGTCCCCCACCACTGGTTGCACCTGGTGCACATCCACTAACTCCATCGTCCACTCCAACAAACGCGGAATCACCATCCTCGCCACAGTTTGGCAACTCCAATGACGAGGCCATGAAGCAGTTGATCGAGAACTACTCGAACAACATTTCGAAGATCAATGCCAAGAATTTGCGCAAGTACATGGCCGCATACATGAATCGTCGCGAGATCACCGATCTGGCCAAGTTGGATGTGCTGTTGGTGTGCGGTGGCAAGTCGCCATTCGCCAACGGGGTGGAACACATCTACGCCAAGTGTGACAAGCAGAAGACTTCCATTCTCAAGATCGACAACATGGTCGATGTGCTCGGGTAGGAGTTGTAAACTCTTAAATGGCTAATCCATTCAAACCTACTTTCTCTCTCTCTTTCAATTAAGCCAATGTCCTGAGAAGTTCGCCCAAAGCTTGCTTCTCTTCTCGAAGGGTCTTGGATTTTTGACTTCGCTTCAGTATCCGGGAATTTCGAGCGAAAGTAAGTCCGTATTCCATAAATAGCTAACATTTGTGCGTCAAGTGCACGATCATGTTCGAGAATTATTGATTTGATTCAAGGCGAATTCATTAACGAGCGCGATCACTAACTTCGCCGTCATAAACAACACAACTACTGCAATGCGCTATATTACCATTTCCCAAGTCTGTTTGCGCGTAATTGGAGTCAGCCAAATGTTGTTCTGTTTTCAGTTTAGTAGTTATTCAATCGATTTTAGGAGTAGACTTGACACTCGCTCAATTAGCGCACACTACTATTTTTGGTATCCGTTTTGCAAGTACTAAATACTAAAGTTCAACTTTTCTATTACTATTTTTTGTCCCGTTCATTTGCGTAATTCATACACACTCGGAACTCGTAGTGGGAATGGCTCAGATGAAGTCAAGCTTGGCTGCTATTGGACGACGTCGCACACTTTCCATGGAGGAATACGTAAGTAGTGTTGAGGGTCTCTTTCTTTCGGTTATTGATTTGGACAAATTTGGAATATTGCTCATCCTTATGATCAGGACATTCCTCGCATGAGACGCCTGTCCTTGACCAAATAAGTTGGCTAAAGGCATCGAGCTGCACACAACCAAACCAAATGCGCGCAAACCAACAAATGCAGTGTACAAGTCAGCGTACTGGCCCCTGACCTCCGACCAGCTCGGACAACACTCTCACACAAGGTTGGTTTTGCCGAACTCAACTCGATCGATGCCAAACACCAAAACCAAAAACAGCCACAAGCCAGATCACATCAAGCTAACAGACTTGGACAAGTCTACTCTTCTCGTTCTTCGTCGTCGTTCGACACTTTTTCTTCTCCTTCTTCGTTCACTTTTAAAATAGAAAAATCGGTATTCGTACACGTTCAACTCGAGAACATTCACACACAAGCACAACACACACAACACACACACACCACGAATGATGTTGCTGTAAACAACCGATCAATCGGTTCTCTGCACGTTCTCTCGCGTTCTCAACACACAAACACACAAACGTACACAACTTCTATTGTTATATCTTTTTGTTCTCGTTTTGTTTTACATTTTTGATTTCTTGTTTTTGTTTGGTTTGTTTTCGAGTTTATTACCATTATTATTATTACTATTATCGTTTGCATTTATTACTTAATTGCATGCATTCTTGAACACATGCATTCACATGCACCCAAACACGTAAACACAAACATACACAAACGCACTTATAGTATTTTGAGTACACTCGACATGACTGCTATTATACTACTACTATTAATAATATTATCTGGTTATAAGCCAACAAACTCACTGCGATCTAAATGTCACGTGACATTCAAACTAACCCAAAACCTACCAAAACAAACCACCGCAAATCTATATCGAATTCGAAAATAAAGCTCTCGCATCAAGCTAAGCATCGCGTCGCCAACACAACACAACAAACACAACAGTGCAAGCAAGATACTTGGGATTGTGATCGTTAATACATGATAATAATGATATTAATAATGATGTTATTATTGTTATTAATAATGAGGATTAATATGCATATGGATGATGACTACACACAAACAAACACAGACACAGATACACGTACACAGATGTTTTCATAATAATAGCAGAGACACACCGTACTATGAATGTATTACTGTTACACTATACGTTGTTACTGATTCCTTTTGACGTACAAGACACTGTGTACTACTTTGTTTCGCTATTTCTTTCTCTCACTATACTACTATTACTATTCGTTCCCAAACTCTGTAGAACTGTGACCAAAAATAAACTTGACAAAGCCAAACAAATCAGGCGAGTGAGTTGCAATGATGAGTGAAAGTGACAACCAGTCACTAATGCGGACCACCAACGTGCAGAATGGAATGACTGAGGCAAAATGATGATGAACCAAACGAAGGGTGCAATGACTTCACTTTAGGTTTTGGTTGATTTTGCTTTTTGGGGTAAGCATTCAACCTGAAGTGAGAGAGAGAGAGAGAGAGAGAGAGAGAGAGAGAGAGAGAGAGAGAGAGAGAGAGAGAGAGAGAGAGAGAGAGAGAGAGAGAGAGAGAGAGAGAGAGAGCGAGAGAGAGCGAGTGGGAGAGCGAGTGGGAGTGAGAGAGAGAAGGGGGAAGAGAGAGAGAGAGAGGGAGGGAGAGAGAGAGAGAGAGAGAGAGAGAGAGAGAGAGAGAGGGAGAGAGAGGGAGGGAGAGAGAGAGAGAGCTAGTGGGAGTGAGAGAGAGAGAAGTGGGAAGAGAGAGAGAGAGAGAGAGGGAGAGAGAGGGGGAGAGAGGGAGGGAAAGAGAGAGAGAGCGAGTGGGAGTGAGAGAGAGAATAAGCGAGAGAGAGAGAGAGGGAGAGGGGAGGGAGAGAGAGAGAGAGAGAGAGAGAGAGAGAGAGAGAGAGGGGAGAGAGAGAGAGAGAGAGAAGGGGGAAGAGAGAGAGAGAGAGAGAGAGAGAGAGAGAGAGAGAGAGAGAGAGAGAGAGAGAGAGAGAGAGAGAGAGACAGAGAGAGAGAGAGAGAGAGAGACAGAGGGGGAAGAGAGGGAGAGACAGAATAAGCGAGAGAGAGAGAGAGAGAGAGAGAGAGAGAGAGAGAGAGAGAGAGAGAGAGAGAGAGAGAGAGAGAGAGAGAGAGAGAGAGAGAGAGAGAGAACAGTTTGGTTAGTATTAATAACGAAAATATTTATTAATAGAATCTATATATATCAATCGATATGTGACATTGCAACATTTGAATTGGGGCAACAGTGAAGTGACACATTGTGTGTACACGGGTCATAACATAACGAATTGAGTGTGATCGAGTTGTGTACGTCTTCTTGTTCACTATTTACACAATTCTCAACACGTGCACGTACACGTGTGTCCGTATGTTTGGTGTGTATGTTCACAACGAGATCGTATCGCGTATTCTTGAATGTGTAATGTTTGTTTGTGTTTGTTCGTGTTTGTTCGTGTTTGTTCGTGTTTGGTTGTGGCAAGGTTGGTACAAGTCAAATCTGGTATACAATGTGTAATAATGAAAATAAAAAAAGGTAAGAAAGGGAGGGAATACTGATTGGGTTCAGTTACGGAGATTGAGGAGTAAAAGTGATGAAATAATGATCAAATAATAATAATGTTGGCAAATGAGTGGACAATCCATAAAGTAAGATACGTAAAGTACATCAACAATGCACAATATAGAAGAAGGTAATATAGAAAAAGGAGAAGAAGAGGAGAATTACAATTATCAAATCGATCAACAGTGTGAACAACATCAACAACCTCAATCAATCAATAAATATGTGCAATCGGTTCAAAACATAACAGAACGTAAGGTAAGGATAAGTAATATTATACAAAAATGTTTGCTTTCTAACTCTACTCTACACACAAGTGACTACTCTGTCTTGACCCAACAATGAAAAAGAAGGAGAAAAACAACAACAATAGAAAGAGAGATCTAATAGACGACGAGCTCAGGTGTGTGCGTTTGCTTGTGCGCCAGTACGCACTTACCTGTGCCGGGCAATTTGCCTTATGATGATGATGGTGGTGGTCAACGAGTCGTGAACTAGTCGAACAATACACGAACGAATGTGCTGTTGTTGTGTTGTTGATCATTGGGCGTGCGCGCGCGTAATGGAAAATCAATATGAGCAAAAACATATTTACACGAGAGGAGGAATGAATGAGGAGAAGAATGATCAATCCGAATGAGCAGAAGGATAAGAAGAAGAGTGAATGAGTGAGTTAATGAGTGTGTGTGGATCAAAGAGGACAACAAATTGTGAAACAAGGTCAATTTGTTCGTGGTTGTGGTGGATGGATGGATGGCTTGAGTAATGGATGGTAATGGCCAATCAAGGTGATGATGACCACGTTTATGGACTATTTGGGTGAATGGATGGCGTTCACAGTATGTGGATGACCCAGTTGACCAGTCAGCCAGTGGATCACCATCATCGAATGTGTCGGCTTTGTGTTCTTGTGAGTTTAGTCGGCTTTTGTTGACTACTCAATCGAACGTTGTTGGTGAACATTAGAGTGGACCGCGTGTTGGAACAATTTGGCTAATTGGTGAGGAGGATTGAGGTGATCGAACTTGTACATTCTTACACAAAGTGCACGTGCTCACTCGATGAATTCGACGTAATTAAGCGGAATCAGACCAGTCTTGCCGTTCAAATTGCCTTCCAACCAGCCGGGCTCTCGTGAGCTACGAACTAAATAAACCGAAACAGAACAACCAAACATGTTAGACATTGCGCTTTGACTTGTGTACACACAACTCACCGTTAGTGATGATCATGTTTGGTTGAAAGGACAACTCTGAATCGCTACCACCAATACAGACGTAACGTGTTCGCACTTTGGTGCTCAGTATTGGGTTTGGTTGCGCCTGCTGTTGTTGTGGTTGTAGTGGCTGTTGCTGTGGCGGCATCAGACCTGGACGGCTGTGTGCCTGATGACCAATGGTGCCATACAGAGGCTGTGGCTGAGTGCCGGCCTGTGGGTGAGTGCCATACATGGCACCGTAGTGATCCACCGATCGGACTGATGGACCATCAACATACGAACCATCAACACTCGAAAGTGTGATGCTGGGCGGTGGCGTGACAGAAGCAGACTGTTTCATTGTGTCAGGACTGACTTGACGTGGTGGCACGGCTCGGTACGCAAATTGACTTGGCTGTTGGGAATGTTCCGGTGTGGAGGGAAGTGAGGCGGATGAGGTCGAGGAGAGAGTCATCTGACGAGGCAGCAGATTGGACGGGTTCAACGGTGGACGACCACCAGCTCCACCAAGTTGGCCCATCTGCTGTTGATGTGCTGCAAGTTGACTAGACGAGACGACCACATTGCCACCACTGCCGGCTGCCATCTTCATTGCCTCCAATTGCTGAGTGTCAACTGGACGGTTGAGTGGAGAAAGGGTAGAGTGCAGTGGCAGAATGCCAATGCTGGTCATCGGTCGGGTGTAGGCCAACTGTGCGTGACCTCCACCTCCACCGAGATTCATTTCGTTGGTGGCTGCAGCAATCTCTGCGTTGTAGTGCAAGTTCTGGTACGACACCGAAGGCTGAAGAATTTGATGAGGCGCCCGCAGTTGACCGTATAAGCCTGTGGAGGTGGCCATCACTGAGGCGTTCTTCAGCAGAATTGGAGCCTGGTAGATGATGTTTGACTGTTGCTGCTGTTGGTTGAGGAATCCACCAGGAGTTGAGATGGTTGAGGACGGAGAGGGCGACGGAGTGGACGAGCTGAGGTGTAGTGGTTTGCGTGGTGACTGCGCCAGATGAGGAAAGGTCGAGTAGCCGAGGTTGCGTTGCTGTTGGAAGTGCTGCAGATGGGACAGTGGCACAGGATTCGACTGATTGTGCGGTGCTCCGTACATGGCCGTTCTGCCGCGCTGCATCGTGCCCGGCAAGACCGAGTACAGCTGGTCCTGACTGCTACTACGCCTCACTGCCTGTGAGTTGGGCACCATCAACTGGCGATGGGGATGAGTGCCATAGGTGCCGTCGGTGGACATTTGCGATGATATGCTTCGAGCGGCTGGAGTGGCCGGCATGAGATTGTTGCCGTAACGATATGGCTGGGTGGTGAAGAACATTGAGTTGGCCACATTCTTGACTTGTGGAGAGATGTTCGGTGGCGGGCCGTACTGTGCCACAACAAACGGCAATGAGGTTGGCACGTGAGGTAATGGACGCTGCTGAATCAAACTTTCAGGGTCTTTGGCACTGTTCTGCTGTTGCTGTGGCTGCTGCTCAAACGAATAAACATTAGACACCAGTGAACCACACGATAGGTTACTTACAGGTTGGACTT
This sequence comes from Rhizoglyphus robini, assembly GCA_023373905.1. NCBI lineage: Eukaryota > Metazoa > Arthropoda > Arachnida > Sarcoptiformes > Acaridae > Rhizoglyphus > Rhizoglyphus robini. The sequence goes on along the minus strand of JAKIJQ010000008.1, from coordinate 3,485,931 downwards.
TCATGTAGGCCACGGTCGATGCAGTAGACGAGATCTCCTCTTGAACCACAGGTTTAGTGAGGAAAATCTTAATAATAAAAACGATTACATTTGTGCATATGATTGCAAACCGTTCGTTGTCTCACCTTTTCGTAATTTTCAATCAACAACTCAGCAATGACATTCACAAACTTAATGTCCAGTATGGCGGCAACTGACTCTTCGGCTGTGCGCAACAGAGTTGGACCAAAGCAAACGCCCAAATTGGACGCGGTCATCAGGTTCTTGTCGTGCAACTTGGATACTCTACAGAGAGAGAGAGAGAGAGAGAGAGAGAGAGAGAGAGAGAGAGAGGAGAGAGAGAGAGAGAGAGAGAGAGAGAGAGAGAGAGAGAGAGAGAGAGAGAGAGAGAGAGAGAGAGAGAGAGAGAGAGAGAGAGAGAGAGAGGAGAGAGAGAGAGAGAGAGAGAGAGAGGGAGAGAGGAGAAAGCGAGAGAGGGAGAGAGAGAGAGGGAGAGAGAGGGGGAGAGAGAGAGAGAGAGAGAGGAGAGAGAGAGAGAGAGAGAGAGAGAGAGAGAGAGAGAGAGAGAGAGAGAGAGAGAGAGAGAAAGTAAGTCAATATGTTGTCACTAAAACAATCAACGACCACTTACTTCTGCAAATGTTCAACTAGGCTTTTGAGCACCTTAAAGTTGAGTGGAGGTAGTCGATGGACGAGCATGTGAATTCGACAAATTCGAAGATCTCGATTCTCCAATTCTGTCAAGAAATGAGTTAGATCCATTCAATACACGCCACACAGGTCAATGCTCAAGACATACTTGCTGCCGAGATGAACATACTGTGCAGGTGAAAGGTCATGATCGGCTCGGACAGATTGCGCAGGTAACCCTTCAGTGCACTGGTGATTGTCTTCGTTTCGAACTCCTCCGTGTCGAGATTCATCTCGAACAGTTCTGTCTCGTCGGCACTCGAGTGGTTCGAGCCATTCGACTCGTTGCTTGTGCTGCTCTTTCGTTTGGCAATCGACAGTGCGCGCTTGTCGGAGAAGAGATCCATCAAGCCTCTCACCTTGGACGTGACTCCCACAATTCGGTAAATGCCCTTGTGATCGAGTCCCTTTGTCTCGATGCTCTTGATGCACTTTCGCACAAAGAAGAAGCCTTCATCGTCGAGCTCAAACGAATCGCCATAACCACCACCACCACCGCCTCCGTCCGGTTTCGCCGGTCCGTTCGCTGGTGCATTCGCCTTGCCACTCTTGGCCACAGTCGGCACCACCGGATCCCGACCATCGAGTGCATCCAACCACAACTTGTAGTCCTCCTCGGACAGTGCCTGGAAGGTGTACACCGTACAGGGCCCATTATCGTTCGACCCATTCGAGGTGGAACTGCTCGAGTAGCCAGCCGAGCCGTTTGGCGTTCCCGAACTATGACCAGATGTGGAGTTGTTCGATGACTTGTTGTCCTCGATGCAGGACAGAATGTCGAAACAGAATCGACGATCAATCGAGTCCGTGTTACGGCGAATGCACTCCTTGATGGTGATCTCCTCGGTGGACAGCTGGAGTAGGATGATGGAAATGGTAAACGAAAGCAAACAAAGACAAAAGCGTTCACTTACAATCTTTCCCATGGTTTGTGTGTACTGGATGAGGGTTAGTCGATGACTGCTCTTCTCGTACTGGCAAAAGTGTTTCGTCCACGAAGTCGAAAAGGCCTCTGAAACGCAAATGAGAAAGAAAGCGAGATGGCCAATCAGTTGCCGACTCTTGACACGCCACAATGGTCACTACTTACTCTTCTCCATCAGAAAGAGATATCCCTGCCTGGTGTACATTTTGTTGAACGAACCGGAATCCTGAAACTTCTGTTTGAACTGTTGAAAGTAGAAAGGGGCACAACACAAATTAGGGTAATCCACAAAGCGGGTGCCTAAGCGCCCGTGTCCAAGTAGCTTACCTTCTCCTTGTTGTTAAGCATTTTCTGCCTCAAACACTTGGTCTCCTCCTGGGTCATGTTGAAGTTGTTACGCGTCCGCTGTAGTCTCATTTGTAATTCCATCTTAACCGAGTAAAAGTCAGTGGCAATCTCGTGGCCCTGGTGATAGAACGTGAGCCAGCCAAGCATGAAGCTTAAGACCTGAGAGCAGACGAACGAACACAAATAGACAACAAATAATTGGTTAATTAGTTAATTGGTGGTTAAGTGATTAGATTGTTGTAGTAGACCAATCGGTCAGTGGTCACTTACCGTTTCGACAAATTCAAACTTTTTGCGTTCGTTCACTTCTTGCAGCTTGAGCACATACTCGGACATTGCTTTGAAGAAGTGCCACTGTTCGATCGAGTAATTGGCGTCAGCCTAATTAGTGTGGACAAACAGACCAATTAGTGAGAATGTGAACACAATACATTGGTGATTGCACTAATCGGTTAGAGCAGTGTAAGTGGTCAGGTCAAAGGGTCAGTTAGTGATCAGAACTATCGAGAGCAGACTACTACCAGACACGGACCATTGAGCACTGATTGGCTGGGGAAAGCTTTGTGAGAACAGACAAACGCAAACTCACCTCTTGTAACTGATTCTCTCCCTTTTTGATCGACATGTTGAGGTAGCGTTCCAGATTTTGGCAATATTTCTGTGTTTCCTTATCAAACTTCTTTTTGGCATCTTTGGCACTGCCAATTTGATCGCGCCGGAAACGTTCAATTGGTTCGAGGAATGCTTCGTCGGCCTTTTCCAGCTATAGACAGACAGACAAACACACAGACAGACAATGGATACATTAGATTAGACTCATGACTTGGTGCAGTGTAATGCAATAAGCATAAAAGTGAAAGTGGCAGCAAAATGCAAAGTGCAAGTGTGCTACTATTAAAGCAAAGTGAGATCACCTACCAATCGATCGCGTTCATCCTCAATGGTCGACAGCAGTCGGGCAAAGTCCTTAAACGAATTGGCTGTATAGAAAGAGGAGAGAGTGGAGAGAGAAGGAGAGAAGAGATCGATCACAATTGAATCAACACCAAAAGCTCTAAATTGAATCAATTCGCGCTCGCGAATGTCATCGCTCATTACGATCATCGCACTCACCAATCACCATTTCGTCGTCCGTCTGTGAAGTGCCAATGCATTCAAAGTTGAAATTGTTCAGCGTGTCCGAGAGTGTCCGTTGGGCTCGACTCAGATCTAATAGGTTAAAAGTGACGTTTAACATGCGAACAGTACACAAAATGAATCAATGAACACTCACTTCGTGCTGCGAAAATCAGGTCCTTGATGTCCTTGATGAGGTGCTTGATTGCGGTGTTTGTCCGATCGAGTTCACGCTCGTGCGCTTGTAAGGTCTCCCGAAAGTATGGCGAGTCGGTGAGACCGTCGGTGAACTCAAGCGGTAGTAGACCCATCGTGATGGTCAGTGGTGGTGGTTGCTTGTTGTGCGTTGTGGCCTCCAGTCTGACTGTGTGTGTCACTTGTTAAGCCAGTTAAGCAGCGAGTCGATACCAACCAATATGGGGCTCTGATCAGTACTGAGGGTTTGTCAGTATTGGTTCGATGTGCGCGCCGTTTCAAGTCGTTCTGCACAGGCACACAGGCACACAATGTCTGCACACACCGAGACGCCTCTCACCAAAAAGTGCCACCAACTTGAGTGTTGCTCCGTTGTTGGAGTGTCTGTGTGGAGTGAGAGAAAGAGAGTGAGAGAGGGTAGAAAAAGAAGAGATGGTTAGATTGGTTGGTGGCTAACAAGAATGATGCAGATGCGACTGCAAGTTGAGAGTTGCGTGCTTAAATCCGTCTCACTCTCAGGTCCGTGGAGAAGACTCAGCACCAGACACAAGATCAGAGAGAGAGAGAGAGAGAGAGAGAGAGAGAGAGAGAGAGAGAGAGAGAGAGAGAGAGAGAGAGAGAGAGAGAGAGAGAGAGAGAGGCGAAAGCTGTGGTTACGAGTAATTAAGCACGCACAACATTTGAGATTATTAACAATTGTTCAAGTCCACCACCAGAACTGGAGCAAAAGCACGTTCGGACTGTGTATGTTTGTCTGTAGGTTTGTGTGTGTGTGTGTTCTCGGTGGCCTATTGGTCTGGACTGCATACAAAACTGGGTGTGCACGGTGTGTGTGTGTGTGCAATGGCCAAACACAAATTGTGTGTTCTAGTTTCGAGCAGGAAAAAACAAATCAACCAGCCGAAAGATGCAACTTTGCATTGCACACACACACTCACAGTGAGCCAGAGTGAAGCAACCAGTCAACCAGTCTTTCGGCACACACACTCGACAAAAGTCCAATTTACGAGTGCGAACTGTGCAAACACATTGAGCCACACTCGCACCCTTAAGAAGGGCGACTAAGTGTGAGAGTGTGCCGAAAGCTGAGCCAAGTTGGATTTGGACACAATTCGAGTGTGTGTGTGCCAATTTGGTGTCTGAGCACTAAGCACCCCATTTGTAATCAAGTGTCTCCGGCAGTGTCTCCGGCTCAGTGTCTCAACACCATAACGGTCGTCACCACTTTTTGCCTATCAGTGGACTACCAAATAGTCGGTCGGTCTGTCTGTCCGTTGGTCGGTCAGGCACAAAGCCATCAACGACACATCAAAACAAATTAGGTTTGCATGCACTTGGCACTACTGACACACACACACACACACACACACACACACACACACACACACACACACACACACACACACACACACACACACACACACACACACACACACACACACACACCGAATGTGACCACTAATGAATTGTGTCCGCTCTGTATGCTCGTCGGCGTAAAGTGTCCGGTGTGGCCTAACTGGTGGCGGTGATTGATGCGATCAATGTTCACCACAGACCACACAAACACAATTCGCAAATGTCAATCGGTGAGCGGATTGTTGTGTGTATGTGACTGTGTGTTTGTTGGTTTTGTTTTGTTTTTTGATTAGTTTTTGTTTGTTGGTTGGCCAGTTCTCGTTCTACCAACAAATGTGTCTTTCGTGTGTGCCTGAGTGCCCCCACACACTAAATCAATTCAGTACTCGACACAGTCTCACCCATCTGGACTTGACTCGATCGAGTGAGTGCATCGTGAAAGTGGTTTACCGAGAATATGCCACAAACAGCATCACTAGTGAGGCATACACACACTCAAACGCACACAAATCTCACTCACTAATGTACTCACACACTCATTCCGTAGGCTCAGAGTGAGAGTGAGGGCCAATAAAGATGATGCAGCAGTCAGTGCAATAAACAAAACCAAAGCCATACAACAGTGCACTCATACACTCACTCATGCATACACATACCCACAACACACAATAAAGGTCAGGTTCGCTCGGCAGAAAAGAAAAGGTCAACAGATTAGAGGCAGTGAGTTGGTAAGAAATGGAAGTGTACAGTGCACACAGATGCACTACTACTAACAAGTGTTAATGTAGTGCGGTAATTTGAGTGTGAGTGAGTGAGTGAGTGCCCAACAACTTTACATCTCACTTTAAAAAGTTAAGTGCCCCGCGAGGGAATGCGACCGACTGGTTGGTTGGTGAACACAAGCAGCGAACAACACAACACAACACAACACAACTCATCATCTCAACTCGTTCCCAACTCAATTACGGAGAACGGAGCGCGAACCCTTTTACTGTCTGTGACTGGTAGTGGGGTGATGCAGATGCACAAAAGAACACAATCGTAACACAATACTTGAGCACTGCAAAGTGAATTTGAATGTGCAAGTAAAGAGTGAGAGCCATCGGCAATGACATACACAGACACACAGACACAGACACATAAACGTGTGTGCAAGTGCTTTACATATTTGGCCTACCGAATAGAGTGAATATAAAAGTGAATTATTATTATGAAATAGTAAAGTGAATTGCTGAGGGGAGAGAGGGAGAGAGAGAGAGAGAGAGAGAGAGAGAGAGAGAGAGAGAGAGAGAGAGAGAGAGAGAGAGAGAGAGGGAGAGAGAGAGGGAGAGAGAGAGAGAGAGAGAGAGAGAGAGAGAGAGAGAGAGAAAGAGAGAGAGGGAGAGAGAGAGAGAGAGAGAGAGGAACAATAGAATATTATTAACCGAACCAATCGATCCGCGGGTGATAAGGCACATTTAGGTTGTGTGCACTGTGCCACAGTGTGCACCGACATTCAAATCATCTTGTTCCAGCCAATAGATTCTCACTTAGGCGGTCTGTGTCTGGTTGTTCTATTTATATGTTTGGACAATAATATAATGAATATATAAACATACACACTCACACAAATAATAATAAACAGACAGGGGAGACAATCATCATAATAAAATGAAGACTCAAGGCAAATGGAATGACGAATGCCCGATTGATGGCCATAAATCATACAACCGAGAGAGAGTAGTACAAACAAACTGAGTCCTGCAAGTTGAGAATGAGAAATGCAAGTGGCATACGAACGAATTTGTCTGTTTGTGTGTGTGTGTGAATGTGAATAGCCACAGAATGCCAAACCACCGTGGGGCAACGGTTCCTGTGTGTTGTGTGTTTGGCAGATGTGTTGGCATCAATCACTTCAGCCCGAACTGAATGATATCGACAGTTTGGCACATGTCACTTGAATAGTGCCACTTTGTACATCTTCTTCCTTCCTTCTCACTTGAAATGTCATCACACTGTTTGGTGCACTGTGCTAAGTTTGTGTGTGTGTGTTTGTCACTTGTGGCGGTGACAGTGCACAGTACTCCACATACTACAACTAATAATAATAATATTGAGAGGGAGGAAAGTGCATGCACAAGAGAAGGCAAAAAAGAAAAAAAGAGAGGTGTGCTGTTGTTGACAGTCACAACCGCAATCGATCGAATAGATCAGTGAGACAGACAATGCACACAAACAGAGGAGGCACAATGGCACATCAATTCACATGTTGCCGAGCTGAGGTGACACACTGACAATCATCCCAATGGAGTGATGATGATGATGACATTTTGGGCATCGAATGGCGACAATTCACTCACCATCATCGATCATTGCCGCCGACAGTGACGATTATCGAGTAACAGAACACAGAGTACACACACAAACTAATCGGTCACTACCGGTGTGCGTGTGTTGCTGCTGACACAGGACACATAAATGCCATTGCCATTAGACAGTGTGCACTAGTGCGACCGGAGATTTCATTTCCCTTTGGACTTAGGCAGGTTGGCCATTATCACCGCCACCAGTCCCTAACCATCGTCACCGTCGCCATCATCATCATCATCATCATCGACATATAAAAGTGCAGTAAACTATCGGATTAGTGAATTGCATATTACAATGCAAACCAATTGGGCAACAACTTGAGCCAATACACAATAGACAGGACAGACAAACAGTGTGAATAGACTGTCTGGCCTACTGAACTGAGGGCAAAGTTTGTCTCTCGGAGGGTAACGTGCACTGCACAGGCTAGTGCAAACAATGCAATCGCCATAGTTGATGTGTCCATGTATTGTGAGTGTTGCGTTAGAGAGTGTTGCGTGCCGAGGTACAATAAGACAATCTCGCAATGTTATTCGCATTGCTGCTCTCTCTCTCTCTCTCTCTCTCTCTGCATGTATGTTCACTCTTAGCAGCATTCAAGACATTCTCGCGTGTGTGTAACAGACCAATAACGAGCAGTCGAACTGTCCAAACTGGCAAAGAAATGCTATGTTTGTTTAGTGAGTAGTTCGATTGGCCGATACGGGTGCCGGTCTGCCCTGTCCACACACACACGCAGTTAATGTTTACATCAGGCCGGTGAACGGAGACGATGACGAGGACGGCGAACGAACGACGCTCACTGTATGGCTCATGTATATTTGTCCAGTCAATTGGTGGTAGATATACTGAAGCGAACATCGAACTGACAGGCTAGTGCAATATTAGCTATTTGTACTATTTGTTTGTGTAGTGAGCCGAGAGGAAGAGAGAGAGAGAGAGAGAGAGAGAGAGAGAGAGAGAGAGAGAGAGAGAGAGAGAGAGAGAGAGAGAGAGAGAGAGAGAGCGATCAGTAACCCAACAACATCCACACACACACAACAACAACAAGAATCATTAAACCCAGCATAAGGAGACACATTGGTCGACATTTAGTGTGCGCCAAGTGCACTAACTCGCATTATTGCAGCCAATGGCTCCTCTTAGAGCGAGGTGCACTGCACTGCACTTGGTCACTCGTTGCTTGTCACTTTGCACATCTGATGCGAATGAACACCGTGCAAGTAACAACAATAACTATGCATTTATTGACTTGGTTCTTTTAATCAATCATATATATTGTCATCGCCGTTGACTCATCGTCTGTATTAACACTTGCCTTCACTAACTCTTATCTGAACTAATGTTTATCTGCATCCGATGACAATACGATTGATAAAATTAACACCAATTTAAGGCAGCATTAGTTATTTTTTACTTGAACTGTATGAATTCGCGCAGTGCGTGACATCGTAAGTGACTAGTGCAGTGCAATGCACGTCGCTCTGAGAGCAGCCAATAACCAACCAACACACACACGCACGATATGGAGTCACACATTCACATTCATTCACTCATGCCGAAGGGTAAAGTAAAGCTAAAGTACTAACTGCTGCACTGAGACATACACTCACACTAACGATGGTTAGGTGTGTGCTATCGTGCTAAATCGAGGTAATGTCCGACTGGGCTATCAAATTAATTAGCCCACAACAGAACGGACTCGCGCGCTCTCAAAACGCAATCGGAGACTACAAAACAAGACAAGACGACGACGACGATGATGATGCGGTCTCACTGACTGACTGACTGTGTGAGAGGAGATGGTTGAGGTGATGCTGGCGGTGGTGGTGGTGCCGATGCATACGCACTCACACTGACCACAAGATTAAAGGTTATGGCTAGGGTTAGGCAGTCAAGGAGAGATATGAGATGTGTCTGTGTGCCTGTGTGTATGTATGCACTTATCAGCACAAAAGTGATGTGAGAAAGCATACACACACACACACGCTCGACATCTAACTAACGAGCACCGAGTGGACAGAAAGGAGTGAGATTGAAACAGACACACAACGAGAGTGCTATTTCGGTGCTCCTTCACTGACTGACTGACTGAGTGACTGACAAGTCACCCAACACAAACGCAAAACGAGACGAGGCACATCTCGTCTCCAGTCTCACTTCGTGCCTATCATCAACAAAATCACCATCGTCATCGCCATCATCGGCACATTCGGTGCAATCGATCGATTATTAATTATTAAAACTGTAATGATCTCTCGTCTCGGACACAGTAATCACAGTAAGTCGAGTGCAGCAATCAAGGCAGCACAGTACTGATACGAACAGACAGACAGATACAAACACACGACCGAGAGTGAAGGAAGTGCGTGCGGTGAATGCATTCTGAGTAGTGAGATGATCAACCAGTCGGGTAAATAGGGAAAAAGATGTCATCGTGAGGTGCTCAATCGAGAGATGCGACAAGTCACTCACTTGAACACACAACATATAATATGCTTAACATAAATAAGAAAAAGAACAAACACACTACACTACTGATCTCAATAATAAGATATGCATGGATGGATGCAACTAATTGCAATCGTGCACACACACACACACACACACACACACACACACACACACACACACACACACACACACACACACACACACACACACACACACACACACACACATACGAGGGAACAACAAATACAAACAAATGCACACAACTACAAATAGTCGAGCATGAGATCACAGCTCGGCAGACATAGCCGGCAAGGTAATGAGCAGAGATTGCTGCTGATGGTGATGATGGTGATGCATTTACCGGTGATTACACTGATGCACTGATCACCGGATGTAAATATCAATATAACTGAGTTGGTTATGTAACTGTTACGTCAACTTGTCTAAATAGAAGAACCACTCTGGAACGTACCAGAAATGGTAAAAGGGTACAATCGAGGACCTGAGAGTAGTCACTTTGTACTCCCATGGTAGTCATATGGTCAGTCTTGTGCCTCGTTCAGTGTACTCGATTGGACACTGTCTCGCGGCATGCAAAATCGATGAGTAATGCCTATGATGTTGGTGTTGTTGTATTTGTCATATTCCGCTCAGTGTGTACGCATGTGACCGCTTTTACCTTGTTCAGTAGTTGAGTTCGAGAGTGTATGGTGATGATTCACTCTTAGTTAGTGAACACACAAACAAAGTCGAACAGTAGACCGAACGAACGCAAAGTGGTCGACGGCGACGACGATCTATTTTGAAGTGCACTCATTCATTCATTCACAATCATCGGCATACTCTACTCGATCAGTGGTGGTGGTGGTGGTCGTTGCCTCGATACACACGAGAACGACTCGAACGGGCAACGAGCAACTGAGTCACTGAACGAACGAATGAACGAACGAACGAACACACGAAGACAACCACAATTGGCAACAATCAATTGGTCCACTGCTCGAAATAATCGAAATAATAATACTACAACACATGCAAAGTAGAACGAAAAAGAAGACGAAGAAAAAAAGAAGAAGGCACAAAGAATGAGTGCAGATTGAGCAAGGTAAAGTGAGTATGAGTCAGGTGACGATTATGTGTGCCCGATGGCCACTTGGCATTACAACTGCCAATGCTGACGACTACTGCTTGGTTAGTGTGTTCTGTGTATTATATTATTCGATCATTACCATTACCATCATCATTGACTCAGACACTGAGTGAGTGGAATTGATAGGTGATAATTGTAATGGTGAGAACACCAAATTTACACCGAAATGGGATGGTTTACTGTTTAGTAGATGACTGGTGATTGTGGTGCACACAGTGCCATGGCGAGAGTGCCAGTGCCAATGTCGATGCGATTGTGTTGTTATGTTTGGTGTGAGCTCTCAGAACAGAACACACTTATGATGACGATGCTCTCTCTCTCTCTCTCTCTCTCTCTCTCTCTCTCTCTCCTCTCTCTCTCTCGCCCTCTCTCTCTCTCTCTCTCTCCCGCCCTCTCTCTCTCTCTCTCTCTCTCTCTCTCTCTCTCTCTCTCTCTCTCTCTCTCTCTCTCTCTCTCTCTCTCTCTCTCTCTCTCTCTCTCTCGCCCTCTCTCGTCTCCTCTCTCTTCTCTCTCTCTCTCTCTCTCTCTCTCTCTCTCTCTCTCTCTCTCTCTCTCTCACTCACTCTCGCCCTCTCTCGCCCTCCCTCTCTCTCTCTCTCTCTCCCTCTCTCTCCCTCTCTCTCTCTCTCTCCTCTCTCTCCCTCTCTCTCTCTCTCTCTCTCTCTCTCTCTCTCTCTCTCTCTCTCTCTCTCTCTCTCGCCCTCTCTCTCTCTCTCTCTCTCGCCCTCTCTCTCTCTCTCTCTCTCTCGCCCTCTCTCTCTCCCTCTCTCTCTCTCTCTCTCTCTCTCTCGCCCTCTCTCTCTCGCCCTCTCTCTCTCTCTCTCTCTCTCTCTCTCTCTCTCTCTCTCTCTCTCTCTCTCTCTCTCTCTCTCTCTCTCTCTCTCTCTCTCTCTCTCCCTCCCTCTCTGAGTGACAACTGTGACTGCTGACACATCGTATCAATGTATTGCCGCGATTGCAGCATTCATCAACCAGTCTCAAACCAACAACCAATGCACAGAACAACAATGCAATCGAGAGTGTACGTACATGCGGTCCGGCCAACTGAACGGAACACAATTACACACAGTGACACACACACACACAGAGTCATTGTGAGTGTCAATTGAAGGTGGCTGCAAGCTATTACTAATTGGACTACTATACTACTAATCAATAAATAATGCCACCCGCCACAGTAATTATCGAGTTCGAGCAAGCAAAGTCGCAGCAAGTCAAAGCAAATCACAACTAGAGATAAATCACGAGCGCGTTATTCAGCTCAACTCATACAGACCTTCACATGGCGATGGTGGTGGTGGTGGTGATGGTGGTGGACCTTGCACTGGTTGAACCAAATACTACAGTGCAATGATGATGTCCGAGTGGTGATTGTGTTGAGCAGCAGTGAGGTGATAAATTGGATAAATCGATTGTCCCTCGTGTGTGCACAGACAGACAGACACACAAATATAAAGAATAGGTTCGATTGTTCGTTTTGTGCAATTCGGCCAGTGGCCATTAGCATAACAATTAACAGTGTGCAAACGTTTGTGTTGAGGCAGTGTGCACTGATGATGGTGATGTGATGTGTGTGTTCGGAGGTCGTATGTGAGAGTGAGTCTGTTCCACAAGTGAGCACGAGCACGAGTTGTAGTAAAACAATGGACACACACACACACACACGTTCACTAGGTAAAGTGTAGGGAGGTATGTGGTAGTCAACACGGACAGAGTGATGTGTGATGAGCGAGGGACCGATCACAGCGGTAAAGGGTGACCAATCGACGAGAGGTGAAGGTACCTGTCGGGCGATGATGATGATGCTCACTGTTCCTCCTCATCATCATCATGATGCTTGGTGCTGTGTTGTTGGTGTGGTGTGGTGTGCTGTGTCGAAGAGTGGTGCGTGTTCGGTGTTTCGGACCAGCACCATCGAGTGATGATGAGACGAGATGGGATGATGATGTCCTTTGAGCAGCAGTCGGCAGTGACAAGTGGAAGAAGGCACACTAGTCACACATACAACACATACAACACACACAGTCACACAGAGACAAACGTTAGCAACGGCATTGGCCACTGCTCGAAGACGAAGCGAACTGAACTGAACTGAACTGAACTGAACACGAAAAGGAACGAACGAACACACGAAGGAATGTGATTACGACGAAGTTTGTGTGCGCTCACTAGTCACAGGCACTGGCACTGAGCACAAAGCTGAGAGCTCGAAGACCACGACGACATACAAAATACGAAGCTCACTACTGGCTCAACTCGCGAGGCAACACTTGCAGCACACCATTTGCCAACGGACGATCAACGCAACGATCAGCGGCCTGCCGAGCCGACTACCACCGACCTGCGACACCACCGCCACTGCCTCCTGTGGTGCATCACCACCACGGGTGCTAGTGGCACTCGGTACAGGCCGTGCTCTGTGCTCGATTGGCAGACTGGTTTGGTGTTGGGGCAAACACACAATTGCAATCACTTACCGAGTAGCTTCACAATGGCAAATGCTCAACACAAATAGAACAACACAATCGCAGACACACTGTACATGTCATGACCCATCGGACCTTTTGACCGGCACACACACACACAGTGATTCACGCGCAAACACACACAAAGGGAAAGGAAAGTAGAAAGGACGAAAACGAACGAACGAACTAACGAACATGCATTGTAGAGATTGGCACGTTCGAATGGACAAATAGGAAAAGACCGTGGCGACAGCTGGTGGCTGTGATTCAAACTAAAACGATATAAAACAATTGCATTCATGAACGACAGGTAGCGACTGTGTTTGGGGCTCAAAGTGTACGCCATTTACAGTTGAACATAGATGAAAAGGCGTAATACATTGAGAATTATAATCTAAAAACATTAGGCAACACTTTTCGAGAAAAGCCAACATTCTTTAGATGATCGTAATGAAACTTGAATCTGTCTTTATTGATGACTCATTAACAATCAGAAAATAAAATATCTTCTTGCGCTCTTTAATAATTTGATATTTTAGATCATTTTCGTTAAATTCAATATTCGAACCTTCTGGTCCACTTTATATATCCCGTCTCGAACAAATCGCCAAGAATGGAAAGTACAATTTCGAATGTGTAATCGAATGTTGCAATTTGTGCGAAAAAATGATGAAATATGAAAAATGATTTTAAAATTTAATAAATTTGTTCAAACGCGATCAAGTTTGTTTGCTTTGTCTTTGGCTCTCTCTCTCTCTCTCTCTCTCTCTCTCTCTCTCTCCCTCTCTCTCTCTCTCTCTCTCTCTCACTCACTTTTTGTCGTGCTGGTTCTTTGTTTGCTTGTGCACGCTGTACTGCAATGTGTGCACGTTCCCACGATCGCTCCAAATGTAAATGTTGGTGTCTCTTCTGTGCTGTAATACAAATTGCAAGTTTGTAACAATCTTGATGGAGTGATGAGCACATACAACAAGAAGTTGTGTTTGCATTGGAATTTGCAGCTAAATTGTGATTGCTCGCTCTTTGTGTACTTTAGTGCTTTAGTGTTGTTAGTGCCGCGTAATTGCAATTCAAGTTCAATACCATCTTCTTGTACTTGTATTGACAAAAGCAATCGGAACAAGTGAAGTGGTGTATGGCACATCACATTCAATTGGATTCGAACTTTGTGCAATTCGAACTAATTCGTCAAACATGTCCAACTTCTAACTAATTGGCTTAGGGACTTTCAAGTGGTGAAACATTGTTTCGAGTTCGATCAGTTTGAACAGTTCGAACAAAAATGTAATTGGCACTGTCTGGTTGTGCACCAGAAAGTACACCGAATTCGCTTTCTGATGTGTACAGAATGTATCGGTCTCAGGCATGTCAAACCAAGTGATGGCGCAATTTGGCCTGTCATCATCATCATCGTCGTGTTCATTTTGTTGCCATTCAGCCGGCACTTAGTCTGTCCGAGCTTTTGATCACTGATCACCGCTTCGCTTCGCTCACGCGGACACACCTGCACAAGTTCTCATCTCGTGCCAATCCATTTGGTCGTTTTTGCTTGCTGATGCAGCCTAACTCTCGGTCTCTTCTCTCCCTCTCTTGACATTTGACGCGCACTGCAACGCACAACATAACTGAACCGAACGAACGCATCCTTCGTTCCGCGTTCATTGACGCATAGCATGGCACAAAATGAAACAGTACTGTGTGTGTGTGTGTGTGTGTGTGTGTGTGTGTGTGTGTGTGTGTGTCGAGCCTAAACAGAAGCGAATGTACTACTAAGCCAAACTGAGATATGATTAGCGAAGATGATGATGATGAGCTTGGTGATGATGGTTCGGGCACGATCGGGCCACACTGACAAGCCACCGACAAATTGGCATGTCGCTCTTTGCCGATGTGATCACACAGTTCACTCCACTCTGCACACACACACACACAACCCGACAGCTGTAATCGGGCACAATCGTGCACTCGATTGAGTAGTGTTTGTCCGCTTCAATTGGGTTAGCTAACATAAACATACACGGACAAATTGAAATGACACTCAGTGGCCTGGTCACTGGTGCGACCGCCACTGGACATTAGTTTGGGCTTGTCTATTGAATTTGACAAATAATGTAGTCAAAACCAATTGCACTGTTGCCAAAGTTGCAATTTACTTCCTATATCAATGTCAATACATCACATGATAATCCGATAATCCATATGCACTGACCATTGGGAGTCATTCATTGGGTGCCATTAGTGTCAACACTATATCACTTGATTGCATCTGTCAGTGCACGTGTGTCATCTTGATCTCTCACTATCATTGGCCATTTTGTATGTTAGGCATAGGTGACACGCCTTCTGTCATCGATTTTGTGTTCGAATCACTGACCAGAATCGATCGATCGATTAGTGAGCCCTCATAAGTGCTGCCCTTTTGCCTTCTCTCTCTCTCTCTCTCTCTCTCCCTCTCTCCCTCTCTCTCTCTCTCTCTCTCTCTCTCTCTCTCTCTCTCTCTCTTCTCTCTTCTCTCTCTCTCCCTCTCTCTCTCTCTCTCTCTCTCTCTCTCTCTCTCTCTCTCTTTATTTCTTCTCGAGTGACCACCACCGCCAAATTGGGCACTGGACACACAAGCAAACACAAACACACAAACGGCACCAATTTAGCCGCGCTCGATTGAGCAAACCAAATCAGCGAGTAAATCAAGTGACACGGCCGATTGAGTTCGATCGATTAGTTCGCCTTTTGGCTGAGTGTTCCGCTAAAGATAGATATTATTATTATTATGCAAATTATGATATCGTTTTGGTCAGTTTGGGATGGACAAATAAAGAGAGCAGAGCATATTCAGTGCTAAACAGTGGCACATTGATGTCCCGAAATGAAACGCCAGAATATGTCAAATTTCAGCCAAATTAGTCTCACAAGTGGTGCACACACACTCATCTAGGGACTTAACCGATCACACACCGTGCCTACTGTGTGTTCGCCACCTGTTTGGCTCCCAAAGTGAACATAATCAAATTGACACAGACAAAGTGGCAAATGAGAAACAAATTATGAAAAACAATTGACAAAACCAGGCAGAGAGCCAGAGAGAGAGAGAGAGAGAAAGTGAGAGAGAGAGAGAGAGAGAGAGAGAGAGAGAGAGAAAAAAGTGAGAGAGAGAGAGAGAGAGAGAGAGAGAGAGAGAGAGAGAGAGAGAGAGAGAGAGAGAGAGAGAGAGAGAGAGAGAGAGAGAGAGAGAGAGAGAGAGAGAGAGAACACCAGATTGCTGACACTCACACGATGAGATCATGTCGAGGATGTGTGATCGAGCAAAGATGGCACAAGCGGACACAAACACAGGTATTAGAAGATGAATTGAGCGCTAATGGATTGCTAATGCCTGAACAAACATGAACAAAATGTTGAGGCCCGAGCCAATTTGACGTGTCCGTGAGTGTGTGTGTGTGTGTATGTGTGTATGGTAAGGACACAGAGTTCGTGCACGGACCAGCCACGGACACAATCGAACAGACTTTTCTCTTGATCCATTCCGATTTGAGTGGCTCATATGAGTGCTAACTTATAAGAAGGCACTTGTGAATGCCTCAATTGTACGCCTCAATTAGCAAGTGTCCACTTGCGCCACTTATTGAGCAATTGGCTAATTGTAAAGTGTAGCAAGTTTGAAGTGGCCATCCAAAGAATAACAAAAAAAACGGCACTTAAAAAAGAATATGTGACATATGTGATCTGTATTCCTAATTGCATTGCCTTGCCAGTTTGTGTCTTTGTGTTGCGTGTGGTGTCAATAGCAAGTGGCGTTCGTGGAATTGAGTCTCATGGTGTCTGTCCCACTCGAGCGAATCTCGGTGCCAATTGACATCTCCTTGGCAAGTGGCCTCCTCTTCTTTTGCACTGTCTTGCCTGTTATGTTCGTGCTCAAGAAGTTATTATTCATTGTTCAGTACCGTCGTGTATGTTGAGTGTTGAGGACCTAAGTGAAAGTTACCACTTGTGCCCTGTTTGGCTTGTCATCTGGCCTGAGTGGCCTGTCTGAGTGGCCTGTCTTGGTCTCTCTCTTTGAGACAACACTAACTCACTAAGCCTACCTTGCACTATTCGACACACTGTAACACATTGGCCTCTCTCACACTGTCAAACATGAACATCTTGTATGTACAAGAGCCGAAAACGAGAACTCATCTCACTAAGCCCTATACTTAGTGAGACTTTCTGGCCTGAAAATGTAACAAACCAAACGAGCAAAGTGAGCGAGTCGAATGCAATCGAGTCGAGTCCGAGTGAACACAAAAAAAAGTATTTCGAGTCGATCTACCAGAATGGAAGTCTCACTGACAAGCGCGCCCGATGATGACAAGCGCTCTGATCCTAATGACCGTTCGGGCTAATTGTAATGATGATAGCGAAACAAATAACGTAGAAGACAAATAACACTAAAAAGTGCCAAAACCGCACACAAGAAAATGATTCAAAAATGCCGACGGCCGGCCGAATCAATGAACACAACCAACAAACGACGAGCATGACGCGTGCAATTAATTACTGACAAACTCGACTGCTGCTGCTGGTGCTGGTGACGCGGTGACGGTGCACCATGGTGAGGCTCACTTGCGGAAGCAGTGAATCGATCAGGCCGAGGGGTGCAGTGATGCGGCTGACTGGCCTGGCTTAAGCCATTCTCCGCACACATCACTGTTCAGCGCACTGTTCACCTGTTCACTTTCCCACCGTATGCTAATTGTTGTGTGGTCGATGCTCGATGCGGCCATGATGATGATGATGATCGTGAGCATACAACTAATCTGACTCGGCACACACAACCAAAGTGACAAGCCAAATAGCACACGCACACACAATGGCTAGTGCACACATACAATTCAATTCAATTCAATTCGAATCGATTAAACTAGATCGAGAGAATTGCTTTGGACAGTGGAATTTGACCATTTGGTGTTGCAGTTTGCTGACTTATCACAAAAAGAGTGGCCCAATCAATTAGTGGCCCTATGATCAGTGACAGGCACACAATTGTGCACACATTCAGTGACTACTACAGTAAAGTAAATACATTCGATTAGCTTGATCCACTTAGTTTGCAGTAATAGGAGACAGTTGGCCAGTTTACTGTTTACTGTGTACTGTGTGTTTGTCAGTTGGTCAGTCTGGTGCTCAAGTCTAGTTTAGTTTCACTTTTGACCAGAGCACGGTCCACAGTCCACCGTTTGGTCCACTTCTCATTGCATCACCAGCAAATGGCCAGTTTCCCAAGCAGTGTCCCTAGTCAGTGTGGTCCAATTGCCACACTGTGTCATCATCATCGTTGTATGCATTCTATGGATGGTCGGGCAAGTCAACTCAAGTGATCAATCTCCACTGACTCGACTTGAATTGCCACTCGCGATCACTCTCACTCACTCAGCCATTGCATCCATAAGTCTTCTCTCTCACTCTCTCACTCGATAGCATTAAGTGTAGCAATCTTCTCTAGGCTAATTCTGCACTTTTACTCTTCTTCCGAGTGTAATTCCTAATGCTGCACATTCAATTCACATGAATTGAATAAACTTGGTGTGTGCCTTTTTGTTATCGCAAGAATTACCATCATCATTAGGTGCACATTAATACACAGAAGATACCGTCGACAAGCCAGAATTGAGGATTGATCGCCAATTGTGCGTCTCTCTCTCTCTCTCTCTCTTTGTTGACATTACAATTCGGTTACGGGCTTAGTGTGAATTGGTAATGAATTACGCAATTGAGCAAAACACTTGACAATGAATGGGGAGCGTATTGAATAGTGAGAGAGAGAGAGAGAGAGAGAGAGAGAGAGAGAGAGAGAGAGAGAGAGAGAGAGAGAGAGAGAGAGAGAGAGAGAGAGAGAGAGAGAGAGAGAGAGTGGCTGTGTGTGTGCACCGAGTGCAAATTGCCAATTTGTTGGTCAAGTGGCACGAATATCTCAATTGGCACTACACTTTCTGACCGCATCCAAAACCAAACCATCGCATGTGTTCACTTTCGCAGGTATACACACACACACACACACACACACACACACACACACACACACACACACACACACACACACACACACACACACACACACACACACACACACACACACACAATCGTACAGTCCATTGGAGCGGACCGGCACTAATTGACTGTGTGCACAACCATCATCATCATGAACGCATCATTTTGTGTGTGGGTCACTGCAAAAGTGTACAGCTTTTGTATTTCGATTTTAAATGTCTATTCTCAATTTGATTTGAAGTTAAAATTTACAGTTAATCAACTTAATGAACTGTTTGTGTCTGTTTACTGAATGGTGTTGACTGACCATTGGTCATCACGTTTCGGGTACTCAGTGTATTTGGCTCTCTGTGTATGGCTCAATCCGCCTGAGACAGAGGAAGCCAATTGGCCAACTGGACCAGGAACTCTCCTCCCCGCGATGCCTTGGCTTGATGACTTGCCAACAGTGGAGGGCCGGAATTGGCGAGTCACCGAGTGCGGCTCCGTTGCCGCGCGTAATGAGTGGAGCGCGCACTGGGTTCAGTGCAGTGGGAGACCGTTCCATCAAGCGGGTGCGACAGCACCACCAGCAAAGCTAATCGTAACCGCATACACGGAGAGTGCCACCGAGCCTTCGTTCGTATGGCTCACCAATGGCGCCAGTCACCAAGTCGGAAGGCACTCTCTGTCTCGCTGTGTAGTAGACGGGCACCAGTCTGTTCCTGAATCGTTCAACCTCCTTTGCCCGCCTCTCTCATTTTTATTATTCGGTTCCGTCCAAAACGGTGGCACTAATCCTCGGCAACAGCACTCGACCAAGTGGCACTGGCGGCACAATTCCAGGGCCACCTCATGTTCATAAGCCAGGGAGACCACTTGCAACTGACCACTTTGCCTCCGGGTTGCCAAACTCGAAGGCTGTCTGTAGAGTGCACCACCGAAACCCACAAACACCGATCCTCTGCCAAACAAGAAGCAACAGAAGAAGAAGCAATGTCGAGCCACATTAATCTCGACTAATCTCAACTTGTCGAGTTCGGAAGAGTTCTCTCGTTTTAAACCCAAAGTGGTTATCATTGTCACTGTTGTTTGTCATTGTTCTTCTTCTTCATTGTCCGGGATTGTTTGTCCAGTGTTCGTTCATTCGAGTGACCATTGCACTCTGGTTTGTTTGGTCAAGCTTAGTGAACACTAATCTCCACTCGCTAATTGTCTGTCACCGATCGAAACGGGTGATCACTGACACCAGTGGATGACCACCGCCACCACCACCACCACTTACCGGGCGATATTTACCCGGTTTAATCACACAATCAACAAACCAAACACAACACACTGGACACTGGCCACTGGGGTGGACAGAACAACATCTCAACTGTGCGGAGACACCTTTGCGATACCGATCCGAAAGTGCCCCGTCACTTGGTCACTATAAAAGCCGATCGGTGTCGGCCACTGGTCTCCAGTGCCAAACTCACCATTGAGCTGTCAAGTCAACGGTGGTCAAGTTGTGGTGCTGCTCGACTGGATCGAATGAAATCAATGGAAAAGCGTAACTACAATCCCCACTCGGTCAGTGAGTGTCGAGTCGTTAATCATCCGTTTTCCCATCGTTCTCAAGGCGAACGACTTTTGGATATTCCGTGCGCCGTCTGTGGAGATAGAAGTTCGGGCAAACACTATGGCATCTATAGTTGCGATGGTGAGTAGTCTAACGTTCGATTTATGGTTCAATCTTATTGACTTTTCATCTTTCTCTCTCTCTCTCTCTCTCTCTCTCTCTCTCTCTCTCTCTCCCTCTCTCCCTCTCTCTCTCTCTCTCTCTCTCTCTCTCTCTCTCTCTCTCTCTCTCTCTCTTTCTCTCTCTCTCTCCCTCC
>JAKIJQ010000008.1:3455000-3462500 GCA_023373905.1 Rhizoglyphus robini | reverse complement strand
GCAATCACGTGCATAGCAGCAGCAACAAACTTGGCGGACTGTATCCACTCGAAATGGATGATTTTTATATTAATTCACTGGCAAATTTGAAGCTCCTTTCGGCTAGTCAACTGGCTGGCCACAATCGGGCCACTGTGTTTGGCTCATTAATGAGCTGTGAGCCATCACTGTTGAGCAGTATGGTTGGACTTGGTGTTGGCGTTGGCGGTCACGATGATGGTCATTTTCAGTTGGGAATGTTGGACACAAAGAATAA
The DNA here is from genome assembly GCA_023373905.1 of Rhizoglyphus robini. Taxonomy (NCBI): domain Eukaryota; kingdom Metazoa; phylum Arthropoda; class Arachnida; order Sarcoptiformes; family Acaridae; genus Rhizoglyphus; species Rhizoglyphus robini. The sequence goes on along the minus strand of JAKIJQ010000008.1, from coordinate 3,462,244 downwards.
CAAACGACAAACGTCAGTGTCCAATCATTCAGTAGTGGACAGACTCAAGACCAATCAGACTACGCTGTCTCACTCATTTGACTCGCTGGACCGTTCGCATCAGCTGAGTAATGGTTTTGCTCTCAATGGTAGCGGTGGTGGAGCTGACCAGTTATTAAGTTTGTCCAATCGATGGTCATCATCATCAAAGCTAATGAGGAGCACCACCAATCCACTGTCGAATGGAAAGTCAAGCAAGTCGAGTTCGCTGGGAAGTGTCACTTCATCACGCAACTCGTCGTACGAGCAATCGTTCTCGGACATTGTGTCCAGTAACAACAACAACCACAACAACAGTAACAGTAACCGTAACACGAAAGACTTCACCAAGATGGAAGTGTCAAGTGCGGATGAAGTGTCCGTCTGTTCGGATGAGTCCAACAGCAGCAACAAACATGGCCTCAACGGACTGGGCTCATTAACCAACCAAAAGAACAACAATTGCAATAATAACCGTAGTAGTATAAATGAAACACTGTTTAGACAGCAGCAGCAGCAGTTGCAGCTTCACTGTGACTCGCAGTACTGTGAGCCAAATAGCAGTTACGAAGTGATTCGATTGGTTGAGCAAGGCGGACAATCGGACAAGGACTCTGGAGTGGTCAGTCCACTGGACACTTTGGACTTTCGACGAACGTCCAACAGTGGAACAAACAACGGCAATGGGCAACTTGCACTGAACAGCAGTTACGCCAACTGGGTTGGCGCTATTTCAGGCATCGATTTAGGCTTTGAAATGACCTCCACCCAGGAGATCAATCTTCGCCTCCTGGTGTTGACCATTCAGTGGATCAAGAATATGCCACTGTTTGCCAATCTCTCACTGGCAGATCAGGTAAGTGTCTTTGTAGTTTGGAACGTGTATGTTTGATATTTACGATACAGAAGAGATTGTTCGAAGAGTCCTGGAAGGAGCTGTTCATCATTAATCTGGCCCACTGGACCATTACCATCAATATGGTCAGCCCGTTGGCTCATGTCGACCAGACGGTGGACATTTATGTGGATTCACTGGTAGGAGAAGGAGTAGAGGTCAACGAAATGAACAATGAAGTGAAGGTGAATGGAATGAGCAACAAAACCAACAACAACAACCAAACCAAAGATGAAGAACAACATCGAGATGAGAAGTATGGCAGACTGTCGGGAGAGATGCGTGAGGACATGCACCACATTGAGGACATTATCGAGCGGTTCAAAAAGTTCTCTCCTGATGGCACCGAATGTGCCTGCTTGAAAGCGATTGCCTTGTTTAAGCCAGGTAAGTTCGATTAGAGAGATTAAGAAAGAGACTGAGAGAGGGAGAGAGAGAGGGCGAGAGAGAGAGAGAGAGAGAGAGAGAGAGAGAGAGAGAGAGAGAGAGCGAGCGAGAGAGGGAGAGAGAGAGAGAGAGAGAGCGAGCGAGAGAGAGAGAGAAGAGAGAGAGAGAGAGAGGGCGAGAGAGAGAGAGAGAGAGAGAGAGAGAGAGAGAGCGAGAGAGAGAGAGAGGGAGAGAGAGAGAGAGAGAGCGAGAGAGAGAGAGAGAGCGAGAGAGAGAGAGAGAGAGAGAGAGAGAGAGAGAGAGAGAGAGAGAGAGAGAGAGAGAGAGAGAGAGAGAGAGAGAGAGAGAGAGAGAGAGAGAGCGAGAGAGAGAGAGAGCGAGAGAGAGAGAGAGAGAGAGAGAGAGAGAGAGAGAGAGAGCGAGAGCTAAATTAGATTCGGTTATATTAACATACAAACTCGTAATTCGAATTCCCAACAGAATCTCAAGACATTGTTGACCGACTGGCGGTGGAGAAGCTACAAGACCAAGCGCAGTGTGTCCTGAACGATTACGTCTCCCGAAAGGCAGCTGACAACCAGCAGTTGTTGATGATGTCGGCCAGCAGTGTGGTGGCCAGTTCAAAGGACGAGTCCCGCTTCGGAAAGTTGCTGTTACTGTTGCCCATTTTACGCAAAATCAACACCAGCACCATTGAGCGCATATTCTTTCATGATGTCATTGGATCACAGCTGTCCATTCGGGACATCATTGACGAGATCTATCGTCAGTAGTTGAGTGAATAATAGAACCTAAAAACCTAAATAGCCCAATCATATCCTACAACGCGGAGAGAGAGTCTTAGACGAAACTAGTCAAACCAAACAAACAAGTAATCGACCTAAATGAAGGTAGATTTCTCCCACACACACTCGAAACCACTTGACCACACAACCAATTGACACTAAACACGCTCCCCACCTTTTGCAATCCCCAAAAGTAGATTTGAACAAGTTTTGAACAGTTTGAACAGAATGTCAATGTCAGAGCACACTTATAGCAATTATGCAATACTACTAATGCAATTCAATATTAACTTTATTATAATTAACTCAAATATGTATTACAGTACAAAACAGACTAACTCAAGCAGTGGTAGAAGTACTAAGTGGAAGTAATGAAACAAACAAATAAATAAATAAAATAGTGACAAAAAGCAAATGCAAACAGAGTTGTGACATCGTGTGTTTGTTGTGTTTGTGTGCAAACAGAAAACAGAAATGAAATCAAAGCTGCGAAGTAAGATCAAGAATTGCCTGACGAACTAGACAAAAACAAAGACAAACAGATTTGTGTGACCTAGACTGTGTGTGCATTAGTGAGACAGATTGATTGAGATAGATATATTGCTGTGTGAATGTACAATTACAAATACAAGACAAGAAAAGCTATTTGAGACCTCAGAGTTTAAGCTTATTATTGCTTACATAATTTGACAACATTCAGTTCTGTGAGAGTTAAAGGCATTCAGTTACATCAACTTTTGAGTGACTTTGTGATTGTGTTGTTTGTTGTTGGATGATGATGATCAATATGAGATCACATAAAAGGCTTAAGATTAAGAAGAAGAATCACTTAGAAGAGGAAGAGAGGTATGATTGTTATATGATACGATTGTTAGAGTTAAGTTACACAAAAAGGTGGAGATTGACAACAACTTGACACAACGTGCAATGATGATCATGATGATGATGAGATAAAATCGATCAATACAAAGACATATAAGACATATAGAATGCAAGCAATAGCAATACAGTAACAACAACAGCAATAACTATAAAGTGTATATACTTCTCAATATAATGTAAATCACAAAAGGCAGAGGGCTTAGTTGCTTAGTTGCTTAGTTGGTTGTACTTTGAGGTGATTCGTTTGTGAATGTATGGCGGTGTAAGTGTTGATGATTAATATAATATCTTTTAGTAATAAGGCGCAATGAGAGATTGCATTCGTTTAGAAATCGAAATGATAAGTCGGGTTCCAAGTTAGGTTCAATCACTTATAAGTTACCAATCAAGTTGAAGTGCTTCAACTTGTCGGGAATGTTGTCCCCGTACAGGACGGGATTCGATCTGGATGTGACAAAATGTGTTAGTTTGTTGTCGTGTTTGTGTTTGTCCACTGTAACATACCTGAATTCGACCGATTTGAGTGGAATCATTTGATAGATGCCGGCAAAGTAGTCAATGCACTTTGATCGCAACTGCAGATGATTCAGTGCATCAACGGACAGTTTGTTGTTGCGAGTGTTGCACTCGGGACATTTGAACTTCTTCCGTGGTGTCACTTTGATTGGGGCTACTCGGGTGATGTTCGATACCTGCAATAGGCCAAAGTGGTCAGTGGTCAGTGGTCAGTAGTGAGTTTGTAGTACGACTTACCAAAAAGTTCATGGCAATGTCCTCACAGTTCATGTTCGAGTCAACCCAATCTCGAATGTTGGCCGGCATTACGAAAGTGTACAGAAAGTTGTAGTACTGTGAGGGAGAGAGAGAGAGAGAGAGAGAGAGAGAGAGAGAGAGAGAGAGAGAGAGAGAGAGAGAGAGAGAGAGAGAGGGAGAGAGAGAGACGAGAGAGAGAGAGAGAGAGAGGGCGAGAGAGAGAGGGAGGGAGAGAGAGAGAGGGCGAGAGAGCGAGAGAGAGAGGGCGAGAGAGAGAGAGAGAGAGAGAGTGGGCGAGAGAGAGAGAGAGAGAGAGAGAGAGAGAAAGATGATTCGATTAGATAACCCATTGATGCATCAATCATCTACTTACGTTATGGTAGAAAGCGGCACCCGTCAGTATGAGCGAAATCTGATTTCTCCACTCAGAATCGTACTCCCACTGTTGAGTGTAATTGTCCCAGTGGTGGAGCCTCGATGGGAAACCCACAATTCGATCGGGAAACTCACGCCACGTTTGATAGGCAAACTCAATCTCGTCCGGATTGAGCATTGTAATGTCATCGTCAATCGCAAAGATTGCCTCCGTCTCGATGGAAGAGTAAGGATAGAATCGATTGCTCAGCTTGTTCGAATCGGCCAGAATCACCTGCACCGGTGTGCCAATCTGTGGCCACTTGGCCATTGCTGGAGGACTCAGGTTTTGGTTGTTCCACACGACAACAATCTTGACACAACTTGGCACTCGTGCCACCGACATCACCACCTCGAACAGACTGTCCACTCGATTGTAACTGAGAATGACAGTGGTGAAGCCGTTTGTCTGCAGATAGACTTGCTTCGGTGTGATGAAGTTGAAGCCATTCGAGTAGTAGTCGAGGGTGAGCGGGGTCACTTCGGCGAAATGCTTCACCGAGTAGGAGAACGCCTTTCGTGGTTTGGGGAAAACTCGCTCGTTGATGATGTCGAGTGTGGTGCGAGTGATGTTCTCCACTGAGGAGAAGTACTGACGCCAAACGTGCAGCCCATTGAGCCGTAGCTGTCGAATGCGTTCCGGTGTGACCAAGTTGAGAATGTCAAACAGTTCATTGGTGGAGTGTTCCCATACGCGAATGGCCACACTGGTCCAGTCGATTCGCTCTTCAAATGGCAACACCAACGTGTCCGACATGATCACAGGCACACAGCCCGACATGAGCGCATCACTCAACAGGGGACTGTCCAGTGGCTGGGTCTTGATGATCAGACAAAAGTCCGAGTTGTGCAGTGCGTCCAGATAGCGAGTCGAGATCTTACGGTCGTGATTGCATGCGAGGGTTTGAGTGTAGAGTCGAGTAGCTACGGTTGAGTTCGTTTGATGCTGGAAGAGATGACCAATCTGAGAGTGGACTTGTCGGGAAGTGGATGATGGGGCACAGTCCCAGTACAGTAGCAACATCTTGTTCGAGTAGATCGATTCGAGCCGTTTCAGATAGTAACGATTCTCAAGTGAGACCAAATTGGTCTGAGTACAGATGAGTGACCACTTGCGTGCGAGTGCAGTGATGACACCGATGTTGAAATGCACCAACTGCAGCTGTTGTTCGCTCTCGTACAGTTGACTGAACACACTGTACACAGGAATGGCCACATCAAACTGAGACCGATAACGATGCAGATTGTAGCCAGCCCCAGCCACCATTGAGCTGCCAATGTCAATACCAAAGTGGGACATAAGTGGACTGTTGGGTGGAAACATCATTGAAAAGATCAAATGATTCGATCCTGTGTGAAAGTGTGGCAACGACCAGAGAATGCGCTCAATCGATGGCAGGTCAACCAGATCGGCGTTAAGTAGATCTACGTTTACAATGAACAGACAAGCTTCCCACGGATTGCTCGTGTAGTAGGGACTGTTCACAATGGTGTGCAACATTCGAGTGAATTGGCCCGAAAAGGGCAGACGGTAAGGCTCATTGGTGGTGGCAGAGACAAAGCGATAATTCGGATAGACGTACACCTTGATCAGTTCGCGAACGTTGCGCTTGAGGTGCTTCGGGTACTGGTACGGATTGAAATGCGGTGTGCCACAGCGGTAAATGTCAAAACACGAATAGTGTGAGCACTTGTTCAGTCCGGCTGTGTACGACTGTTGTTGTTCTTCTTCGTTGTTGTAGCCATTCTCGGCGAGATCGGAGGACAATGATGGCAAGGATGGAGATGATGAGGATGGAAGTGTAGATGGAGGAGGCGACCAGGTGACCAGCAGGTCAGGTGACTGGTCGCTATCACGCAGTATGTAATGGAGACGTTCTTCGAGGGAGACATTGCTCTGTTGAACCATCTGCTCAAAGTGTTGTAGCTGCTGCTGTCGTGCCGCCTGATCCGAGAACAGACTTCGACACATGGAAGCGACATTTGGAACGGTATAGGCTGGAAGCTTGAAGATGGGTGTAAAGTGGTAGCAGTAGAGGATCACAGCAAGGAGTAAAGTTGAGAGGAGCGAGGCGAGCAGCCACTTGGGCACTCGCCAGTGCTGGACGGGAGCTGCAGCTGTAGCTGCTGGTGGTGGTGGGAGTGGCGGTGGCGTGCCACTCGGACATTCGGTTGCAAGTTGCAAGGTGACAAGACTCGAGTTGATGATGGCGCCCGCGGTTGCGTTCGTTTCCTGGAGCGGCACATGCTCACTACTGCCCGCGAGCAGTGGCACTGTGCCATCGGCATCAGCATCACCATCGCCGAGTGCACCCTCCACTGAGCGTCTCAATTTGGTCAAATAATCCGCGAGGTTTGGCTGCTTTCGGTTGTTTCGTGTTTCGATTTGGTCTTCGGACTTGAATGTACTGACTGCATAATTAGGCTGCATGTTGTTACTGGTGCCAGTGGCGGTGGGCATGATGGTGATGCTGCTGCTGCTGCTGGTTCGTATGGCACATGATCGGTGGAACCTTTGTATTGCATCGGTGACATCAACATTCAGTTGTAAACGGAGTCATTTTGACTGGCGAATGTGACTTCAGAACGAAGTAAACGTAATTGGAGCTAAAACTTACAACACGAAAAGACCAACAGTAGTGGATTGAGGATTGCGTGCAGGCAGGCTTATTGACTATTGAACCTCTGTGCCATTGTTTGTACTGAGAGGTGTATAAGGGTGAGACACGTGCGGTGTGATAAGTCTAATTAGGCGAGTAAGCATACATAAGTCATCTCACAACAATCAATAATCTATAATCTATTACTAATTGGATTGGATCAATGTGATTCGTCTCAAAGGAGCGTCACGTGAGCACATATGCACACATATGGCACACACACACACACTAATGTGCACACACTAGTGCCACGTGGGTGTGTATGGGGAACAATCTAATCGTGATTGGTTTGAGAGGGCAAAACACTTACCGAACAGAGGAAGACGACCAGGATAGGTGACCGCACAGTCAAAGTCGAAGTGTCACCAAAAGGACACACACACACACACACAAATCACAGTGGGCACAGTAGTATACAGTGAGTCAGTGAGTGAGGAGCACAGGCGAGAG
>JAKIJQ010000008.1:3435000-3450000 GCA_023373905.1 Rhizoglyphus robini | reverse complement strand
CGAGTCACCAACTAACTGGTTGTACTTGCCAAGCTGGTCAAAGTCGATGCCGTCTGGTGGTGGTGGTCATTTCTCGGGTCAGAACACGAAACACATTATCAATGTGCGCGTATGTACGAAATGAACGAGAGCTGAGATGAGTGCCTGCTGACACGAATTGTGAGTTCATGTTTGCTGTATGCAGGCACAGACATGTCTCGATTATCGTCTACGTGCCATTACTAGATGGCATGTCCCAGGTCAAGTCAATCAGATGAGTCAAACGATTCACATGATAAGTTTGCCTCGAGAACACGACACACACAACACTCACTGCACTCTTATGATGACAAAAAGGTTCTTCATGGCTTTCGAGTAGTGCGCTACTCGGTGAACGGTCGAGTCAGCCTCAACTGATCTACGATCACGAACGCGCTCTCTCACTCACATCAATGAAGTTCACTTGCATTCTCATTTGGCCTCCTTCACAAACGAGTGGTTTGGAATCAGACCGCCACACCACTTCACAATCAGCACAATTGGACAAAAAGTTCAAAATAGACCGAATGAGTTGAAGTCTTCCGAGTTGAACAGTTGCCTTTGGTGTGAGCACAAAAGCCTCAATCTGTCCTTAGTCAGTCATTGTGTTTACAGTACTCGCCTCACAAGCAACCAACGTTTACTTTCGCCGGCACCAACTTTGCCTCTCCCGCTCAACATCATTCTCCTGTTCGCTCATCGTCTCGAAGTTGGTTTTGACCGTGTCCTCATCTTTGACATCTTTGTTTCGTCTATTCGCTCGTTGGAAATGTCATCTCTACTACACTCAACTTCTGATGCTCCAACTTTGGTAAGTGCCCCAGTCCTGTTCGTGTACTATCTTTTTACTGATGTGTGCCTGTGTGTCCTGCATCGAGCCGAGCATTGTGCCACTTTGAGTCTTGCACTTGGTGCAATGTGTGCACTGCCTCAACTAGTCTCTAGACTAGACTTGGACCACTCCAATAACTCGCTCACTCACTTTGATTTGTCTCAATAGGAACAGGAGTCTTCTGTGGAACTTACACAGATGAAACGTGCGCTCATGGTAATGTACACTACTGTGCAGTATGTAGATGACTAACTCAAATCTCTATATCTCTCTCAGCACATGCATTATCTTGTGCGCAAGTTGACCCTCGACAGTGGCGAGTACAACTTCAAGTCAACTAGTCTGAAGGTAAGCTAGCTTTGCCACTGATGGTAATGACTTGTTTGTGTGCTTACTCTTTGTGTTTGTTGTTTACAGACTATGAACGAGATTCTGTTTGAATTGGTAAGACGAGCTAAGTCAGTCGATGGTCTTGAGATGGTGACCGCGAAGGTAAGACTTGACCTGAGTGTGATGGTTTGATTTGGTGTAATGTGTTGCTTTTCTATTACAGGCTTACTATGAAGACTATTTTGGCCTTCGACGACAGGCGGGCTTGCACGATGCTGCTACAGTCAGTTGGGATGATTTAGAAATTCCAAAGACACGACTTGGTGTGGTACGTTTCCTTTCTATTCATACGTGAGCCACTCTCATTTGGTTGTTTACTTTGCAGGCGCTCACTGAGTTCTTGAAATATGGCCTCGCTTCGGACACATTGTTTCAAGATGGAATAATTTTCCAAAATTTGGTGTTGAATCACCTAAACCGCGAACCTGCCATACTCATCCTCCCGTCAAAGCAGCAAATCGATTTGCCACAACAAGCCGAAGACCGCTTCGTGGAGTGCTACACTGCTGTATGTGCCGCCTGGAACGATCTCGACGTTCGTCATTTTTTGGGCGTGCATGAGACTGCCACTTCATTGTCTCGCAAGTTGGCCATTGGTGACAAGATTGCCACTAGGAATTTTCTGAAGGCTCTTTTCGATATGGAGAAAGATGCTAATGAGTCTGCATCGAAGTTCAACAAGCGCACTCGGTCAGTGGAGGATTCGAGCAAATGTAAGCGAGCCCGTGGAGAGTCGTCCATGGACCAACAGTGAAGGCGTACCAAATTGTACTTGCTTCTCGTGGTGTGCTCATCTCAGATGTGACCAATTCCTTTTCCCACATGCACACAAACACACACACACACTAACCCTCCTTGTATAACTTTCACGAGTGATTTGTTGTCTGTGTGCGCTCGTTCTATTTTATCATTATCATTGCATACTGTGGCCAATCTATAATGTGATTATTATAACTCTCAGATTAAATCTTTTTTTGGGCCAATGTTCAGTCTCCATTATTGAGCTTCCGTGAACTGTGTGCACTGTATTAGTGGTGGTAACGATGATCGAGTGAACTTGTTCGAGTACTGTGGGTGCAACAGAAGTGGCCATAGACGCAGACAATTTCAGGCAGATCGATTGCTACGTATCATATTTGTGCAATCATATCGAATCACAGAAATCAGAGCACACATTGCACTCTTCGCTGCAGCACTCACTTGTTAGCGGTACAAATGAAGCTATCAAGAACTCATCTACAGATCACATGAAGTGGGCCCTGAAAGTTGATACTTTTGCTTTCGTGTGATCGTGTCAACAGGCTCAACGACTTGGTTAACTAAGACTGAGACTCTAAGCAGTGGACATGACACCAAGACCACCATCAGTGCACCAGTGCTCAAATGGCTCGGTCTATGTGATTGGCTTTGGCGCAAAGGCTAACAGTGTCCATTGCCATTCCACACCCTCACAATGGGACTCACAAATGTCGTTCACTGTTGATGTTGAGCATTCTAAACTCTAGGCAACTTGAGTGAAGAAGAGAGTGAATAAGACGACTTGAGCACACGAGCACACAAAAGCGAATGAACGAAATGTGACCGCAGACCGACCGAAGAAGACAAAAGGTTCACGGCAATTTTGCCTGATCGAGTCACAATCGAACTTGCATGCACTTGTCAATCTGGGCAAAAGTCGATGCCGTCTGGTGGTGGGGGTCACTTCTCGGGGCAGAACACAAAATACATTATCAATGTGCGCGTACGCACAAATGTAATGAGAGTCGAGTTGGGTGACTGGCTGTTGAGTTCATGTTTGCTGTATGCAGACATGACTCGATTGTCGTCTACGCGCTCATTACTGGGTGGCATGTCAAGTCTATCAGATGAGTCAAACGATTCGAATGATAAGTTTGTCTCGCGTACACGACACACTCAACACTCACTGCACTTTTGTGATGGCAGAAGGACAACAGTCATCACCATTCGAGAAGTGCACTCCTCGGTGAACAGTCTCATTTGATCTACGATCACGAACACTCATCTCAACCTCACATCAATCAAGTTCACTTCCACTTGCACTGTCCTTTGGCCTCCTTCACAAACGAGTGGTCTGGTGTCGACCGTCACACGCCCTTCATGGTCATCACAGTTGGGCAAGTTCAAAATAGATCGAATGAGTTGAAGTCTTTCGAGTTGAACTCTGCTCTAGCGGTTGGCACAAGACGACTCCACATTCGGCGTTCATCTCAAAAACCTCACTTGAAGCATGCACACCACCACCACGTTGACTCAACTTGACAGTTGAATTTGAATTCACTGTTTGTTTGAACTGTGTGCGCAAGCCTGGGCGATTATTGTCATACGTTACAGCATGCTGATCAACGGTCCGGTCAAGTCGTACTGTACAGGACTTGAGTCAAACCGACTATGTGAACCGTCAGGTCAAACTCATTTGGCCATTCGAGAACGTTCTCGATGTGGTTTTTGCCTTTGGTGTGAGCACATAAAAAGCCTCACTCTGTCCTTAGACAATCATTGTGTTTACAGCACTCGCGACCAACGTTTACTTTCATCGGTGCCAACTTTAGCTCTTTGCGCTCAACCTCATTATCCTGTTCGCTCATCGTCTCGAAGTTGGTTGTCTCTTGGCCTTGTCCTCACGCTCGACATCTCTGTTTCGTCTATTCTCACGCTCGAAATGTCTTCTCTACTAGCCACAATTGAAGAAGAAGTTGAAACTTCTGCTACTCCAACTTTGGTAAGTGTCAGTGCCTGTTCATGTACTGTCTTTCTACTGTTGTGTGCCTTTGTGTCCTGCATCGAGCCGAGCATTGTGCCACTTTGAGTCTTACACACTTAGTGCAATGTGTGCACTGCCTCAACTAGTCTCTAGACTAGACTTCTTGTACTACTCCAATAACTCGCTCACTCACTTTGATTTGTCTCAACAGGAACAAGAGCCTTCTGTGGAACTGGAACAGATGAAGCGTGTGCTAATGGTAACTACTGTGCATGTTGAGTATGTTCGTGATTAACTCAAATCTCTCTCTCTCCCTCTCTCTCTCTCTCTCTCGCTCTCTCTCGCCCTCTCTCTCGCCCTCTCTCTCTCTCGCCCTCTCTCTCGCCCTCTCTCTCGCCCTCTCTCTCGCCCTCTCTCTCGCCCTCTCTCTCGCCCTCTCTCTCTCTCTCTCCCTCTCTCTCTCTCTCTCTCTCTCTCTCTCTCTCTCTCTCGCCCTCTCTCTCTCTCGCCCTCTCTCGCTCTCTCTCTCGCTCTCTCTCGCTCTCTCTCTCTCTCTCTCTCTCTCGCCCTCTCTCTCGCCCTCTCTCTCTCGCCCTCTCTCTCGCCCTCTCTCTCGCCCTCTCTCTCTCTCTCTCTCTCTCTCTCTCTCTCTCTCTCTCTCTCTCTCTCGCTCTCTCTCTCTCTCTCTCTCTCTCTCTCTCTCTCTCTCTCTCTCTCTCTCTCTCTCTCAGCACATGTACTATGTTGTGCGCAAGTTGGCCGCAGACAGTAGCGAGCACATCTTGAAACCATTTAGTCTGAAGGTAAGTTAGTTTTACCACTGATGGTAATGACATGTTTGTGTGCTCACTCTTTTTTGTGTTTGTTGTTTACAGACTGAGCTTGTGAATGACCTTTTGTTTGAACTGATCAAACTAGCCAAATCAGTGGATGGTCTGGAAATGGAGGTGGCCAAGGTAAGACTGGACCTGATTGTATGATTTGATTTGGTGTAATGTGTTGCTTTTCTATTTTAGGCCTACTATCAAGTGTTGATTGGCCATCGACGACAGGCGGGCTTGCACGATGCTGGTACAGTCAACTGGGAGGATTTCGAGATTCCAAAGACTCGACTTGGTGTGGTAAGTTCCCTTTCTATTCATACGTGAGCACTCTCATTTGGTTCTTTACTTTGCAGGCACTAACCGAGTTCTTGAAGTATGGCCTCACTTCGGACACATTGTTTCATGATGGAATCATATTTCAAAATTTGGTGTTGAATCACCTAAACCGAGAACCAGCAATACTCTTCCTCCCTTCGAAGGGCCAAATCGATTTGCGTGGAGAAGCTGAAGACCGCTTCTTGGACTGTTACACTGCTGTCTGTGCGGCCTGGGACGATCTTGATGTTGTTCAGTTTCTGGGCGCTGATGAGAATGCCACTTCCTTGTCTCGCAAGTTGGCCATTGGTGACAAGACTGCTACCAGAAACTTCCTCATGGGACTGTTCCAAATGGAAAAGGATGATGAAGAACAGGCCACACTGAAGATTGACAAGCGCTCTCGGTCTGTGGAAGATCTTAGCGACTGGGCTAAGCGAACCCGTAGAGAGTCGTCCAAGGGCCAACAGTGAAGGCGTTCCTAATTGTGCTCTCGTGGTGTGCTCATCATAATGGCATATCAACAATATACAATTGATCAATACCCGAATGCCACCTATTTTATGTTTACTCTTATTTGATGACACAAACTTGACACCACTGTCCCACATACACACAAACACACTAACCTTACTATTATAACTTCACGAGTGATTGGTTGTCGGTGTGCGCGAATTCTGTTTTATTATTATCTTTACATACTATGATCAATATATATTCACATTATAACTCTTAGATTAAATCCCTTTGTGTCAATGTTCAGTCACTCCATTATTGAGCTTCTGTGTACTGTGTGCACTGTATTAGTGGTGGTAATGATGATGATCGAGTGAACTTGTTCCAGTACGAACTGTTGGGTGCACCAAAAGTGGCCATAGCCGTGGTCATATGATCGATTGCTACGTATTGTATTTGGGCAATCAAATGGAATCACATAAATCAGAGCGCAAATTGATAACTCAATGTTGAGGCACTCACTCATTTGTTAGCGGTACAAGTGAAGCTATCAAGAACTCTTTACGTCTGATCACATGAAGTGTGCTTGAAAGTTGATACTTTTCACTTTCGTGTGATCGTGTCCACAGGCTCAACGACTTGGCTAACTGAACATGGGACACTCTGACTCTGAGCAGTGGACATGACACCAAAACCCGTGCCAGAGAGAGGGCGAGAGAGAGAGAGAGAGAGAGAGAGAGAGAGAGAGAGGGAGAGAGAGAGAGAGAGGGAGAGAGAGAGAGGCAGAGAGAGAGAGAGAGAGGGAGAGAGAGAGAGAGAGAGAGAGAGAGAGAGAGAGAGAGAGAGAGAGGGGTCCAATGTGTCCAGTCTGGTGTAATTGTGCTCAACATCTCTGCTCTTCTCTGTGATGATGCCATATTTGCTATAACGAAATAAACGGAAATTCATTTAACGAATAAGGTTAATAACTCAATTTATTGAGAATGTATAATAGAGAATAGACATGCAATGTGCAAGTGAAATAGATCAAGTGGAATCGAGTAATTATAAGGTATAATGTGTAAATCAATGTTGAGTATTGTTTGGTAAATTGAAGTCTGTAAATGCTTTTGACGTTTGATTATGATGATGATAGTAGTGGTGGTGGTTGTGGTTCTCTCGATGATGAAGATGCATTTGCATGATAAATGCTTTGCCATGTTTGCTGCTCTGGACCCACAACTGCAACTAAGCCACCACTACCACCGTTCAGGTTCTAGGCCTTCGCCTGGGATGCATAACTCGTCTGTGATTCATCATCTCGACTGCATTTCTGCAACGATATTGACAAACTATTCTCGGACAAGTGAATAGCGGTTCGTGAACTGTCAAATAGTGTGCTTTGACAACATCTTCGCTCGCATCTTTGGATGTACAGCCAAGATAAGCACAGTGATGCACAGTTCGATTGTGGCACTTGTCATTGTGCAAGTACAGTCCAACAGAAGACTTGTAGTGCTTGTCACAGTTGGCACAGGGCCACTCGGTAGTGTCCATGTGGCCGGCCTCAAGGTGTTCCTCAAGTGCCCGGATGTGTTGGAATGACTGGTTACAGTGCATGACCACACATTGATACTGGCTCGAACCGTGTACGTTCCTCAAGTGGCCAGCGAATGCACTTTTGTCTAGTTCTTCTCGACAACCAGGATAATTGCATAGAACACACTGACGAGTGTATTGTCTGCTTCGATTGGTGATGCTCGGTTGTTGTTGTTGAGTGCTGGGGCCAGTCTGGAAAGGAAAGTTGGTGTCATTTATTGGCAGAGTGCTTGTGCCAATCTGAGACGGAGTGCCGGCGCCACTCTTTGCCAGAGCACTGGTGCCACTCGTGGACAGAGTGCCGGCGCCAATCATTGTTCTTTTGACACCTCGAGATGGGGCTTCAGCTGTTGGGGCAACCAAATTGCGTGTGTCCCGCACGGGATTAGCATTTCGATCCATAACCATTGCAGCCGTTAGTAGATCAACTGAGCCTTCATCTAACTTTGGAAATCGATATCCCAACGCGAATAGTGGATCTACTTCTGTCCATGCACTCAAGTCCATAGTCAATTGGCAAGTTTGTGGCGAATCTAATAAGTTAATTGCAACATTCTCGCTCGGACTGGCAAACAGGAGAATTGGCACGTTGCAAGATTGATTCACCTGCTGCTGGGCATTTGGGTCACTGTCGGTAATGTTTGGCTCACATGGTAGGTCTATTTGGAGAGTTGCTTGTATGGGAGGAAGATCTCGATAATCCACGTTATGAATTGTCACTTGTGATAAAGGAGGAAAAGCAGGCGCTGAAAATTGTTGGAGTGAAGCGATATATCTGTTGTTGATTTCGTCAAAGACTGAATCGATATGTTGGCTCGAATTGGTGTTCACTGAGTTGATCTGAGTTTGTATCCATTGCTTCATGTCATCCCTCGATTGTCGCAGCCATTGCTGAAACTCGGCCACATTCGGGGCATCGACAGAATTGCTCGTTGAGGCCATGGCGATGATAACAAGACAAACGAAATGATCAAACACACACAGGCGAACACACGAAATGCGACACAGATCGGTTACAAAATGGCAATCAACTCTAGTTACAGACGTGTATGCACTGACGACTGGAGACTGAGTGCTCGCAAGTCATCACCACCACTGATCTGCTCTCTTCTGTCGGTTGGTTCATGCAGAATGCGCGCGCGCACCATTTCCAGTTTGATTGTGCAACATTGTGCACTACTTTGCCAGAGCGATCGACTAAAAAGTAATAAACCTGTGAGAGGAAGGGAGGTTGGATGCGACTGATGTGGCCTTGGATCATTACATTCGTTCACATTTCGAGTGGTAGAGTGGAAAGCATAGCCATGCAGACCGTGTGTACACAGTGGCACAGTAGACTGTGTCTGTGTGTGGATGTGTGTGGATGTGTGTGCCGACAGGATTGAGTTGAGGCATCTTCGTTAGCACACGTCTCACTGTGAACAATCAAAAGTGATCAATATCGCAAAGTGGTGCAGGAATAAATCGGTGCAAGTTGGTTGTCCCTTGCCGTTGCAGGCATTGGCGCATTGTCTCACCTAGTCTGGCCTAATCTCTCTCTCTCTCTCTCTCTCTCTCTCTCTCTCTCTCACTCTCACTCTCACTCTCTCTCTCTCTCTCTCTCTCTCTCTCTCTCTCTCTCTCTCTCTCTCTCTCTCTCTCTCTCTCTCTCTCTCTCTCTCTCTCTCTCTCTCTCTCTCTCTCTCTCTCTCTCTCTCTCTCTCTCTCTCTCCCTCTCTCTCTCTCTCTCCAGCCACTCGATTGCAGTCCACACTGCAGTCCTAACATTTGAGGCACTTAGAAACTAGGATGCTTGTTTTACCTCATCCGACACAATACATGTTAGTTCTGGCATTTGTCGTGTGACAGTTGCCTTGCCATCGACATTGAAAAATGGCATTACTGCTAATTGGGCTCAAGCCAAGCTGGCACAAGACAATGACCAGCAGTACATTACATGGCCAACACCTCGTATTGTGCCTGATCTTTGTCTGTACTTAGTAGCATTTCATTTTTAATTTGGCCTTATTATCCAGAAATCAGAGCACTAATTGCATTGATAACTCACCGATGCAACACTCACTTGTATAAGGTGATCGCGTTACCAAGAACTTTCCGACCGATCACCAAAGTGATAAGACCGACCGACCAATGCATGATTTAAAGTTAATGCTTTTGCTTTTGTGAGTCAACAGTCAACAGGCAACAACTTGGTCAACTGAGCAGTGGACATGACACCAAGACCACTAGTGCACTTGTGCTCAAATGGCTCGTTCTTTGTGTTGTGTCTGCAAACGAGCGCTGCACTAAACTTGAACTAGACTAAATCAAGAAGCACACTGTCGCTCTTACACAGAGTGACTGTGTGTGTGTGTGTGTGTGTGTGTGTGTGTGTGTGTGTGCAATGTGGCCAGTCTGGTGTAATTGTGCTCTTCATCTCTAGTCTGCTCTGTAATGATGCCATATCAAAACTTCTACAAACTCCAACGAAATAAACGAAAACAAATATAACAAATTTAAAGCGATTTATTGAGATACAATAAAAAAAATAGACAAGCAATGGCAAGTCAAATAAATCAAATAGTGGAATCAAGAGTATATAAAATGTACATATGCAAAGCAATGTTGAGCAGATTGTTTGGTTCGATTCTTAAATGCGTTTGATGAAGACTATAGTGGTGGTGCTGGTGCTGCTATTGTGGCACTTGTCATGGTGGAGGTACAGTCCAACAGACGACTGATAGTGCTCGTCACAGTTGGCACAGGACCACACGTTCAGCTCATTGTGGCCGGTCACAAGGTGTTCCTCTAGAGCCGGAATGTGCTCGAACGACTGATTACAGTCCTTGACCACACATCGATACTCTCTCACACCATGTTTGGTGCTCATGTGGTCAACGAAATCAGCCTTGTCAAGTTCTTCTCTACAGCCCAGGTAGTTGCATAGAACGCGCGGACGAATGTTTTGTGGGTTTCGGTTGGTGCTGGTGGTCGGCTGTTGCTGTTGTTGTTGGTTCTGTTGCTGCCGGTTTTGTTGCTGCTCTCTAACCTCAATTGGTCCACGCAGTGCCGCCGCCTGTGTAGTGATTGCGTTTGATTGTAGACCCCTCATTAGCGGAGTTGCAATGGCTCTCTTACTGTGCAGCAGCTGATGGGGGCCACACTGTAACGGAATGCTGGGGCCACTTATTGACATAGTGCTGTGGCCACTCAGGAACGGGAAGCTGGAACCACTTATTGGCCGAGTGCTGGGGCCTCTATGGAACGGAAAGTTGGTGCCACTCATTGGCTGAGTGCCACTGGGACCACTCTGGAACGGAAAATTGGTGCCACTCTTTGGCTGAGTGCCACTGGGACCACTCTGGAACGGAGAGCTGGTGCCACTCATTGGCTGAGTGCCACTGGGACCACTCTGGAACGGAAAATTGGTGCCACTCTTTGGCTGAGTGCCACTGGGACCACTCTGGAACGGAAAATTGGTGCCACTCTTTGGCTGAGTGCCACTGGGACCACTCAGGAACTGAGAGCTGGTGCCACTCGTTGGCCGAGTGCCACTGGGACCACTCTGGAACTGAGAGCTGGTGCCACTCGTTGGCCGAGTGCCACTGGGACCACTCTGGAACTGAGAGCTGGTGCCACTCATTGGCTGAGTGCCACTAACACCACTCAGGAACGGAAAGCTGGTTCCACTTATTGACATAGTGTTGGGGCCACTCATTGGCTGAGTGCCACTGGGACCACTCTGGAACTGAGAGCTGGTGCCACTCGTTGGCCGAGTGCCACTGGGACCACTCTGGAACTGAGAGCTGGTGCCACTCATTGGCTGAGTGCCACTAACACCACTCAGGAACTGAGAGCTGGTGCCACTCGTTGGCCGAGTGCCACTGGGACCACTCTGGAACTGAGAGCTGGTGCCACTCATTGGCTGAGTGCCACTAACACCACTCAGGAACGGAAAGCTGGTTCCACTTATTGACATAGTGTTGGGGCCACTCATTGGCTGAGTGCCACTGGGACCACTCTGGAACTGAGAGCTGGTGCCACTCATTGGCTGAGTGCCACTGGGACGACTCGGGTACAGAATGTTGATGCGACTCGTTGGCAGAGTGCTGGCGTCCAGTCTTGGTCTTTTGCCACCACTTAATAGGGGATTAGCTGTTGGAGCAACCAAATTGACATTGACTTCCACGCTGTTGCCATTTGGCTGCTGAGCTGAGGGCGATGGTTCAGTGCCTGGAGGAATCTTCATAAATCGAACAATGACGCTCCCCGGTTCTTCGAGCATCCGTACGTGCAATTCCGGTGTGGGCACAATAGCGTTCATCACCAAGTGACAAGTCTTAGGCAAATCTAGTGCGTTAATTGCAGCCCTATCGCTGGGACTGGCAAGAATGAGAATGGGCACCTCACACCGTCTGGACAATTGCGGCTGTTGGCCAGTTGGATCAGTACCGGCAGTGCTGCGTGTCCAAACTGGTAGATCTATTTGGAGAGTTGCTTGCATGGGAGCCATGCCATGATCCACGTTGTCCATTACAAATTGTCCTACAGTCTCACGAGCAATCAAAACCGATCCTTCCTGTTGTTCGAGAGTAGAGATGCAGTTGGTGGTGATTTTGTCTAAGGTTGAATCGATGTGTTTCTTCGAGTTGCTCGCCAGTGAGTCTATCTGACTTTGCAACCACTGCTTCATGTCGCCCTTCTCCTTCTGGAGCGATTGCCAAAGCTCGGTCACATTGATTTCCTTGGGGAAATCAACAGAATTGCTCGTTGAGGCCATGGCGAGGGCGATAAGACAAACGAAATAACTAAACACACAAGCACACACAGGCGAACACAAACACAAACACACGAACACATGAAATGTGTCCCAAATCGGTTACAAAATGCCAACCAACTCCAATGAGAGCCTTGTCTGCACAGACGGCTTAAAACTGATTGCACACAAGTCATCACCACCACTGACACCGCTCCCGGTTAGTTGGTTCATGTAGAGAGCGAGCGCGCATCATTTCCTAGTAGAGCAGTGCAGCAGTTGATTGTGCAACATTGTGATGCACTTTGCTAGTGCGATCGGCATAAAAGTAATAAACTTGTGAGGGAGGTTGGAAGCGAATAGATATGGCCTTGGACCATTACATTCGTTCACATTTCGAGTGGCGAAGTTGAAATTGCAGTGGAGACCGTTTGCACAGAGAGGCACAGTAGACTGTCTGTGTGGATGTGTGTGGATTTGTATGCCGACGGGGTTTTTGAGTTGAGACATCTTCGTTAGCACACGTATCACCGTGAACAATCAAAAGTGATCGGAAATTGGTTCACGAATAAATCGGTGCATGTAGGTTATCCCTCGCCCGTTGCTGGCACTGGCGCACAGCCTCGCCTAGGTTAATGACTCTCTCTCTCTCTCTCTCTCTCTCTCTCTCTCTCTCTCTCCCTCTCTCTCTCCCTCCCTCTCCCTCCCTCTCTCTCTCTCTCTCTCTCTCTCTCTCTCTCTCTCTCTCTCTCTCTCTCTCTCTCTCTCTCTCTCTCTCTCTCTCTCTCTCTCTCTCTCTCTCTCTCTCTCTCGCTCTCTCGCTCTCTCCATCCTTTCTCTCTCCCTCTTTCTCACTCTCGGAATGATATTGGAGCAGCAGTGATAGGATGCTTGTTTTACCTCATCCGACACAATACATGTTTGTTCTGGCATTTGTCGAGTGGCAGTTGCCTTTTTGCTTGCCTTACTATTGGTCCGAGTCGGAATAACCAGTGTCCTAACCAGCCGACACTCTGTTCGTAGTGGCTGCACCACCAAAAGCAAATAGGCAACAAGCAAACCAAGGCAACAGAACCAACATTACAACCAACATCACGATTGTGATACGACCGACCGAGGTATTATTGAAAGTTGGTGCTTTTACTTTCGTGTGATCGTAAGTCAACAGACTCAACGACTTGGCCAACTGAGCCTGAGACAGTGACTCTGAGCAGTGGACATGACACCAAGACCCGTGCCAGAGAGGGAGAGAGAGAGAGAGGGAGAGAGAGGGGGAGAGAGAGAGAGAGAGAGAGAGAGAGAGCGAGAGAGATGGCGAGAGAGAGAGGGAGAGAGAGAGAGAGAGAGAGAGAGGGAGAGAGAGAGAGAGAGAGAGAGAGCGTCCAATGTGTCCAGTGTGGTGTAATTGTGCTCTTCATCTCTACTCTGCTCTGTGATGATGCCATATCGTAACTCCAACGAATTAAACGAAAACACATTTAACAAATTTAAAAATTCGATTTATTGAGATACAATAGAAAACAGTCGAGCAATGTGCAAGTCGCAATAGATCAAATAGTGGAATCAAGAGTTTATAAAGTGTATGTATGCAATGCAATGTTAAGCACAATTGTTCGGTTCAATGCGTTTGATGATGACGATAGTGGCGGTACTGGTGGTGCTGGTTGCGATGTTGGTCCACGTGATAATGATGCATTTGCATGCTAAATGCTTTGGCACGAATGTCCGTGCCACTGGTCCACTACTGTAACTAAGCCACCAACAGTTCAGGCTTGCAGGCCGTGCGATGCTCGTTTGTGTTCATTGACATCTTCGCACGCACCTTTGAATGTACAACCAAGAAAAGTACATTGATACACAGTTCGATTGTGTGTTTCGTCATGGTGGAGGTACAGTCTTATAGATGACTGGAAGTGCTTGTCACACTTGGCACAGTGCCACACGTTCAGATCCTTGTGGCCAGCCACAAGGTGTTCCTCTAGAGCCGAAATGTGCTCGAACGACTGATTACAGTCCTTGACCACACATCGATACTGTTTCACACCATGTTTGGTGCTCATATGGCCAACGAAATCAGCCTTGTCAAGTTCTTCTCTACAGCCCAGGTAGTTGCATAGAACGCGCGGACGAATGTTTTGTGGGTTTCGGTTGGTGCTTGTGGTCGGCTGTTGCTGTTGTTGTCGTTCTTGGTTCTGTTGCTGCTCTCTAACCTCAATTGGTCCACGCTGTGCAGTAGCCTGATTAGTGATTGAGTTTGATGGTGGTGCACTCATTAGCTGAGTAGGAATGTCACTCGTACTATACAACAGCTGATGCCAGCCGGTGCCAATCTGTAACGGAAATCTGGTGCCACTTATTGGCCGAGTGCTGGGGCTACTCTGGTACAGAATGCGATGCGTTGGCAAAGTGCTGGGTCCACTCTGTAACGGAAATCTGGTGCCACTTATTGGCCGAGTGCTGGGGCTACTCTGGTACAGAATGCGATGCGTTGGCAAAGTGCTGGCGTCCAGTCTTGGTCTTTTGCCACCACTTAATGGGGGATTAGCTGTTGGAGCAACCAAATTGACATTGACCTCCACGCTGTTGCCATTTGGCTGCTGAGCTGAGGCCGATGGTTCAGTGCCTGGAGGAATCTTCATAAATCGAACAATCACACCCACCTCGCTATCCTCGAGCATCCGTGCGTGCAATTCCGGTGTGGACACAATAGCGTTCATCACCAATTGACAATCCTTGGGCAAATCTAGTGAACTAATTGCATCCCTATCGCTGGGACTGGCAAGCATGAGAATGGGCACCTCACACCGTCTAGACAATGGCGGTTGTTGGCCAGTTGGGTCAGTACCGGCAGTGCTGCCTGGCCCAACTGGTAGATCTATTCGAAGAGTTGCTTGCATGGGAGGAAGGCTACGATGATCCACATTTTCCATTATAAGTTGTGCTACAGTCTCACGAGCAACCAAAACCGATCCTTCCTGTCGTTCGAGAGTAGAGATACAGTTTGTGGTGATTTTGTCAAAGGTTGAATCGATGTGTTTCTTTGAGTTGCTCGCCAGTGAGTCAATCTGACTTTGCAACAACTGCTTCAAGTCATCCTTCTTCTTCTGGAGCGATTGCCGAAGCTCGGTCA
>JAKIJQ010000008.1:3407500-3430000 GCA_023373905.1 Rhizoglyphus robini | reverse complement strand
TACAAATACGAAGATCGCCGGGTTGCTGGTGAACGGGCCCAAGCTGGTGACGACTTTATCGACTTGCCATAAGAAGGATCATGGTGTTGGTCACCGCCAAAGTTACAGCGCATTGAGGCCATTCCTCTTTGTGTATTGAGCATATTAATATGCGATCTCGATTATAATAATCCACTTATTATTGTATTACCTGCATTACCGTTTGTATTGCTTCACTAAATATATTAAACTCTGTTTTATGTTTCACATTGTTCTGCTGTTCATTTCACAATGAAGCAAGAGGTGATGCAACAGTGGGTGTCATTCGATAGTTGGCCCCGCCGAGTGCCAAGCATGTCACTTCCAGTGCACTAATGGCATCAGTCATGTCCACACAGTGCCACCACCATCGCACAACAGTTGCAGTCACTGGCGAACTGCCTTAGCTACTTTGGCCAAATGACTCTCTTGGGTTGGCTGTGGAGCAGCAACTCGATTGCTGTCCACATTACCGTCCAAACACTTGAGACGCTTGGCACCCAACTCCTGGATGCTTGCTCTGGCTCATCAAACACAGTTCAAGTTTACTCGGCAATTTGTAGTGTGACAGTTTCCGTTTTGTTTGCCCATACCATTGTTCTGAGTCGAGATCACCAGTGTCCGGACTATACAACAGTCTGTTCGCATTGGCTGCACCAGTAACAGCAAGAGCAATATGAAACAAATGAGTCACAGAAACATAAATGACATTAAAAGAGTGTCTTATACTAGTCGAGAGACTGAAGATTGGCCAATTGGAGTGGATTGAGTGGATGGACAGTGGCTGACTTGTAGTTGCCACTGGTGCCGTGAGCATTTGATGTGACACGGAGCAATGGATGTGTCTTGCCTGGCCAGACCACTGTCGCATTGGTCCATTTGTGGTCAATTGAGTGGATGGACAGTGGCTGACTTGTAGTTGCCACTGGTGCCGTGAGCATTTGATGTGACACGGAGCAATGGTTGTGTCTTGCCTGGCCAGACCACTGTCGCATTGGTCCATTTGTGGTCAATTGCTTGTTTGCTTGGCGTGACCACATTTACACTCGCATCACCTCTGGTGTGCTGCATCACTCTTCTCACATATCCACTTGGTTTGTGGTTTGTGTGTGTGTGTGTGTGTGTGTGTGTGTGTGTGTGTGTGTGTGTGTGTGTGTGTGTGTGTGTGTGTGTGTGTGTGTGTGTGTGTGTGTGTGTGTGTGTGTGTGTGTGTGTGTGTGTGTGTGTGTGTGTGTGTGTGTGTGTGTGTGTGTGTGTGTGTGTGTGTGTGTGTGTGTGTGTGTGTGTGTGTGTGTGTGTGTGTGTGTGTGTGTGTGTGTGTGTGTGTGTGTGTGTGTGTGTGTGTGTGTGTGTGTGTGTGTGTGTACGCGTACTCAGCATGTAAGGCTGGCGATACTTGATAGTTGACACGGGACTTGTTCATTTTTGAAGTTGTTGGAGTAGACTTGTCTGCTGAGGACCGGCACTCGTAGTGGCTGCGGAGATGATGATGGCCAACTTGGCCTAGACCATGCCGAGTGTTCCCTCGGTGTGCATGGCTTGCGGCAATCGTCACCTAATGTGGCGAGTAAGTGAAGTGTGCATTGCAGTAGTGCTGGACCTAACACACACTATCATCATCAGTGCATGAAACTGCTTGGGACAGTCTGGCCTGTTGAGGACATGTTCACGGATGCTATTGGTGTTGGTGCCGACGATGTTGGTAAGTGCGTAAGCGTACTCTGCATGTATGGCTGGCGATACTGTGCTCGTTATATACTCAGTGGTGCTGGTGGTGGCGGTGGTGGTGCCGTGTTTCTGGTGGCCACACGGGACAATGCCGTTTGGCAATGGTCACGTTATGTGGCAGTGTACTTAGTTAGTGAAGTGTGTGTATTGCTGGACCTTGTCAATTGTATATCACTGCTGTGACACAGACTTGGCTGTTGAGGAAGTTTTCTGGTGGTGGTGGTGATGGCGGCGATAAAGGTGATGTTGATGATGTCTGTCTCACAGATCGAGAATCAAGCAATCGAATCAGTTCCTGTGACCTATGACCAGAGCCATAACGAGAGCCAGACAGGAGACCAACGTACGAACACAGTCAGGACAATCCAAATCATCGCCCCATAGACTCATCCGAACAGCCAAACAGCACATACCACTGCTAACCCGCGTTAATTGCACCAAGTGTCTTGAGTCGTCATCAATATGATGGAGCCAGCCAATGACTTGGACGCCGAAATGGTGAGTCAATTGTCAACCAGTTATCATTTACCTTACCTTAAGTCCGTTTTCATCGTTGAATCACTCTTGAATAGGCAATCAAACACACACACACACACACACACACACACACACACACACACACACACACACACACACACACACACACACACACACACACACACACACACACACACACACACACACACACACACACACACACACACACACACACACACAAAAGCACACACAAATGACTTACCGAATGACATGAAATTGAGCAAAATGCGGAAGGCACGACGAGAAGGCCGCAGTTACGGTGCTGCACGACACGACACACGGAGCAGTGCCACAATCTTAGGCCGTACGGTCGAGTTCGAGGTGGATGAGTGCAGGGAGAGCGGTCCATTGGTGGACAGTGTCAGCGAGGAACCATTCGAGGATGACTGCTTCGGTCGGGCTGGATGGTGATAGTCAAATCAAGACTCAGTTGATACTTTGATCTGGAGTGGAAGATTAGAGCGAAAGGCGAGAGAAACTTGGGAGAGAGAGAGAGAGGTCCGAACTTGATGGAAGCCAAACGCAAAGAGACCAGCACCGGTTAGTGGTCTCCTTTTATAACGAGAGTCAGACAGGAGACCAACGTACGAACACAGTCAGGACAGTTCAAATCATCGCTCCATAGATTAATCCGAACGGCCAAACAGCACATACCACCACTAACCCAACACATAACTCGACCATTTGAACTCTTATTGCCAAATTCACTTAGAGATGAAGAAGCCAAATTGACTCACTCGCGACACTAACACACAAGAGAGGCTCAAAGCAGTCCCATACACTCGAGTGAGTTTGAATGACCCACTCGTGCGACGGTCAAGTGCACTAGTCACTTTGCGCCTAATGACTGGGGCCCACACTCGGCCACTGAAGTCAAACTGCCCCAGATGATCTGATCAATCTGGTGCCGTGAGCATTTGATGTGACACGGAGCAATGGTTGTGTCTTGCCTGGCCAGACCACTGTCGCATTGGTCCATTTGTGGTCAATTGAGTGGATGGACTGTGGCTGACTTGGTTGCCACTGCTGCCGTGAGCATTTGATGTGACACGGAGCAATGGCTGTGTCTTGCCTGGCCAGACCACTGTCGCATTGGTCCATTTGTGGTCAATTGAGTGGATGGACAGTGGCTGACTAGTAGTTGCCACTGGTGCCGTGAGCATTTGATGTGACACGGAGCAATGGTTGTGTCTTGCCTGGCCAGACCACTGTCGCATTGGTCCATTTGTGGTCAATTGAGTGGATGGACTGTGGCTGACTTGGTTGCCACTGCTGCCGTGAGCATTTGATGTGACACGGAGCAATGGCTGTGTCTTGCCTGGCCAGACCACTGTCGCATTGGTCCATTTGTGGTCAATTGAGTGGATGGACAGTGGCTGACTTGTAGTTGCCACTAGTGTTGAGAGCATTTGATGTGACACGGAGCAATGGCTGTGTCTTGCCTGGCCAGACCACTGTCGCATTGGTCCATTTGTGGTCAATTGAGTGGATGGACAGTGGCTGACTTGTAGTTGCCACTAGTGTTGAGAGCATTTGATGTGACACGGAGCAATGGCTGTGTCTTGCCTGGCCAGACCACTGTCGCATTGATCCATTTGTGGTCAATTGAGTGGATGGAGAGTGGCTGACTTGTAGTTGCCACTGGTACAATGAGCATTTGATGTGGCACGGAGCCATGGATGTGTCTTGCCTGGCCAGACCACTGTCGCATTGTTCCATTTGTGGTCAATTGAGTGGATGGACAGTGGCTGACTTGCAGTTGCCACAGGTGCATTTGATGTGACACGGAGCAATGGCTGTGTCTTGCCTGGCCAGACCACTGTCGCATTTGTCCATTTGTGGTCAATTGAGTGGATGGACAGTGGCTGACTTGTAGTTGCCACTGGTACCGTGAGCATTTGATGTGACAAGGAGCAATGGCTGTGCCTTGCTTGGCCAGACCACTGTCGCATTTGTCCATTTGTGGTCAATTGAGTGGATGGACAGTGGCTGACTTGTAGTTGCCACTGGTACCGTGAGCATTTGATGTGACAAGGAGCAATGGCTGTGCCTTGCTTGGCCAGACCACTGTCGCATTTGTCCATTTGTAGTCAATTGAGTGGATGGACAGTGGCTGACTTGTAGTTGCCACTGGTACAATGAGCATTTGATGTAACACGGAGCAATGGTTGTGTCTTGCCTGGCCAGACCACTGTCGCATTGGTCCATTTGTGGTCAATTGAGTGGATGGACAGTGGCTGACTTGTAGTTGCCACTGGTGCTGTGAGCATTTGATGTGACACGGAGCAATGGCTGTGTCTTGCCTGGCCAGACCACTGTCGCATTGGTCCATTTGTGGTCAATTGAGTGGATGGACAGTGGCTGACTTGTAGTTGCCACTGGTACCGTGAGCATTTGATGTGACAAGGAGCAATGGCTGTGCCTTGCTTGGCCAGACCACTGTCGCATTTGTCCATTTGTGGTCATTTGAGTGGATGGACAGTGGCTGACTTGTAGTTGCCACTGGTACCGTGAGCATTTGATGTGACAAGGAGCAATGGCTGTGCCTTGCTTGGCCAGACCACTGTCGCATTGGTCCATTTGTGGTCAATTGAGTGGATGGACAGTGGCTGACTTGTAGTTGCCACTGGTACCGTGAGCATTTGATGTGACACGGAGCAATGGCTGTGTCTTGCCTGGCCAGACCACTGTCGCATTGATCCATTTGTGGTCAATTGAGTGGATGGAGAGTGGCTGACTTGTAGTTGCCATTGCACACACATTTGATTTAGTTCAGCCAAGTAATCAATTTCGTCACGAGTACAATATATTAGAATTTTGTGCAAGCAATGACACAAATGGCCAACCGAACCAATAGTTGGCACTACCATCTGATGACTCTACCTATTGCACGCAGATTCGTCGTTGTCCATGAGCACATTCAAAGATAGTTACAAAATATTGGATGAATGAACCGCCAAACGCCGACTGATAGTACTGTCCGATTGTGAATAC
The DNA here is from genome assembly GCA_023373905.1 of Rhizoglyphus robini. Classification (NCBI taxonomy): domain Eukaryota; kingdom Metazoa; phylum Arthropoda; class Arachnida; order Sarcoptiformes; family Acaridae; genus Rhizoglyphus; species Rhizoglyphus robini. The sequence goes on along the minus strand of JAKIJQ010000008.1, from coordinate 3,424,723 downwards.
GTTATTTTTCTGATTCCAAGAGCAAGAGAATAGAAGTACACAAGACAGTCTATTAAAACAAATCGAAAATTAGCGATTACAAATTAAACGGCTTTGTGATATCACTTACTGCCTCGGCATCTTGTCGGTCTTTTGGTTTGTCCATCGTAGCACAGACTTTGGCAAGGACAGATAAAGAACTGTGAATTTACTGCAATCCAATACGGAACACACATGAGAGGCTTCGTCTCGTGTCGTTTTGTTTTTTAAAAATCAGGGGGCGCTACGGTGAGCCAGCATGCCAATCGGTGGCATGCCCGAGCCGAGGCTACATCGATGTGAGCTTGCGCTGGAGTTTGCGCGTTCGCATCTTCCATTGCAGCGAAAGGGCGGACTTACCACTACCAATCTCGTTCGGTGCGCACTGGTTTAGTACAGGGAAGACAGCCAACCGTACAACAGCATCAACATCATGCAGATCACGCCATTGGGAGAGAGAGTGGTACAGTGCAATGGTTGTGCTCACAACCACACCAGCACTACTGGTCTGCCTCTCTATCTTCCACAGTACAACGAACACGCTCGAATTCAGTTTCTCGTCGTCGTCGCCGTCGTTGTCGTCGTCGCCGTGCTGCAGTCACTACCACACCAGAACGAGTCAGCTATTTGCACATTTTCTCAGAAAATAGTCTGCTCGATCTCACTTTCTGAGTGCCTCACGAGTGGAACTGCCGCACTCGCATCATCACAGGTGTGCTGCACCACTCTACTCACCAATCCACCGTTGTGTTTGTGTGTGTTTGTGCCACTGTTCTGTGCCAATTCGGTTCGCGTTAATTGCACCGAGTGTCTTGAGTCATCGACAAGATGATGGAGCAAGCCAACGACTTGGACCCCGAAATGGTGAGTCAACAGTCAACCAGTTATCATTTACCTTACTGTGTGTTTGCTTTGCAAAGGGCGAGCCCAATGCGGTGCCTAATGAGGCACTGGACGCCGAGGATGCGGTGCCTGTGCATATTGATGGCTTACCAACTGATATACTCAGGGAAATTGTGCGTTTGGTTAGGAACGATGACAGGCCAGACCTGGTTCGTCGGCAGATACGTGCACTTAATCGACGCTGGAGAGAAGTTTTCCACTCTTTCGACCGTACTCCGCTTACCCAAGCACTTTGCTATGTAGACAACACGAGACTTTTCGACTTCAACAAGTTGGGAGAACGCTATTTTGATGCATTCTCCTTTGAACAGCTAGTTAAGATTAGGCTCAGTCGAAATGTTCAAGTGCTTAACGGAGAGGTTCTTGCTAACTACTACGAAGGCGCCACTCGACTGATAATCAACGGACGTCATTTTGGCATGCTACGATTCTGGGGCCGAATCACCCACCTTACCCTAACGAGCCAGGGAAGGGTTGGCGATCATACTATCGTAGATCCATCGCGTTTGCTCAATAGCTTGGAAGCCCTAGAGTATCTGGACCTGAATGGTGCTTTCATTCAGTTCTATCAGAACATGGGTGACACCTTGCGACGCATCCGACATCTTTCTGTGAGTTATCGACCTCAAGAGCTTCAGCTTTACCTGCTCGAAGAGCAACCAAGACGAGTAACTCGACAGAACCCTAACGGCCGTGACCACATTTACTACGACGGCTTAGCAAACTTGTTCACTACAAACTGTAAAAGATTGTGGTTTTCCGAGTTACCCGTTCTCCGAATTAGCGAATGGCATCGTCAAAATCCCGAGTGGTTTCGGGGTATCACCCATTTGCGATTCCAATTTACAATTCAGGATCAAACCGTGCGAAACGAGTCCTTGGACCTCATTTCAAATCAAATGCCAGCATTGCAAGTGCTGGATCTTGGAGAAACCTTTGTGTGTTTTTGTTCAAATGAAAGTTGATTGAATCAATTGTAATGCATTTCTTTCTTTCATTAGAGTTTTGATCTCGCATGGGATGGAGTGATTCGTAACATCGGTCTATTGGCTAATTTACGCGATCTACGTCTGCAGGTCTCAGTTGGGGAAGATATACGTCCGATATTGGCTGGTGGCATTCCTGCTTGGGCAAATGTGCGCATTATTAAGCTGTTCATTCGGCGTTATTATGTGAATCCCTGGAACGTAGGATTCTACCCAGGATTATTTGATTCACTTGCTGCCCTATTGCCAAATGTTGAGCATTTGCATTTGAAAGGGAATGATCACCGTTACTGGTTTCAACCGAGGGACAATGTTCGTCAGTACGTTCATCGATGGCCCCAACTTCTATCGTACGAGTTCAAATGCCATGCTATATTTGCTGATGAACGAGCCCTAGTTGCTGAACGGGTCCAAGCTGGTGAACGAGCCCGAGTTGGTGAAGACTTTGTCGACTTGCCATAAGAAGGATCATGGTGTTGGTCACCGCCAGAGTGACTGAGAATTGAGGCCATTCCTCTTTGTGTATTGAGCATATTAATATGCGATCTCTATTATAATAATCCACTTATTACTGTATTACCTGCATTACCGTTTGTATTCACTTAATATACTATGTCAATACTATTAAACTTATGTCTTATTTTGATTAGAAAATGTGTCTATTTATTGTGGTCATTGTCAAAATAGTGAATTAGCTTTTGTGTTGTGTGTGTGCAGTGTTCAGTTGTGTGCTTTGTCTGTTTGCTTTGTACATTGTCAGTGGTGCAGTTCGAGCAGTGTTCAGTCGTAGCCTGCCCCACCCACGAGCCACTCGTGCTTGAGCACTTGTTGTGCGGTCATTCGTTCTGCCTGTTCCACGTTGAGCATTGCCGTGATGAGGTCCTTGGCCGTGTCGGTCACTGTTGCCCACACTCGGCCACTGAAGTCAAACTTGCCCGAGATGATCTGATCAAAGAGCACATTCTGGTCGTTCTCTTCGTTTGCAAAGGGCGGATAGCCACACAGGAGAATGTAAGCAATCACGCCCGCGGCCCAGATGTCCACCGGAAAGGTGTAGCCAATCTCGAGTAGTATTTCGGGCGCAACGTAGGTTGGCGTACCACAGACGGTGAACAGCAGCTCGTTGGTGAATATCTCCACAGCGAGGCCAAAGTCGGCCAGCTTGATCATCTGCCTGTAGCGGCGCGGAATGGATCCATCCTCGTTCACACGATGTGCGTTCGCCAGTGGCACAAAGGCCACCATCAGGTTCTCCAGTTTGATGTCTCTGTGGACAATGTTGTGTCGGTGCAGGTAGGCCAGGGCTTGCATCAGGTCGTTGACCATTTCGACCGACTCGTACTCGGAATACTTGGTAGCAGCCGTGATTGCATCAAACAGATCACCTCCCTATCGAAACAGACAAACATAGTTACTACTGATTGCTCTCTCTCTCTCTCTCTCTCTCTCTCTCTCTCTCTCTCTCTCTCTCGCCCTCTCGCCCTCTCTCTCGCCCCTCTCTCGCCCTCTCTCTCTCTCTCTCTCGCCCTCTCTCTCTCGCCCTCTCTCTCTCTCGCTCTCTCTCGCCCTCTCTCGCTCTCTCTCGCTCTCTCTCGCCCTCTCGCCCTCTCTCGCCCTCTCTCGCTCTCTCTCGCCCTCTCTCGCCCTCTCGCCCTCTCGCCCTCTCTCGCCCCTCTCTCTCTCTCCCTCTCTCTCGCTCCCTCTCTCTCTCTCTCTCTCTCTCTCTCTCTCGCTCTCTCCCTCTCTCTCTCTCTCTCTCTCTCTCTCTCTCTCGCCCTCTCTCTCTCTCTCTCTCTCTCTCTCTCTCTCTCTCTCTCTCTCTCTCTCTCTCCATTTGAACGATCAGCTAAAACTCAAACGCATCAAACAACGCAAACTAACCTTGAACAACTCCAAAACCAGGTACGACTGATCGACAAACTCAAAGTGATCATAAATGCGCACAATGTTGGGATGGCAGATTCGCTTGAGAATGGCCGCTTCCGAGTTGGCAGTGCTCGTGGAACGAGGCGAGTCCTTTGCCTTGCTCGAAGACTTGTCCATCATCTCCTGCATGGCACTCTTGTCCACCACCTTCAGTGCGTACACTCGACCCGTGATTCGGTGGGCACAGGTGTACACCACTCCAAACTTGCCATCGCCGATCGCCTCTCCAACCGAGTACACCTTAGCCACATCCTTCTTGGGCACAAAGGCCTGGTGTGGCTTGAGCAGTGCCGTGGACTGATGATGATGATGCACACTCGACTCGGAGGAACACTCAGGCTCAGGTGAGTGCACTTTGTGCTGCTGCTGCTGCCTATTGCTCGACTTGGCTTGGTTTGGCTTGTTGTTGTTGTTGTTGTTTGATGACTTTGGCTGATGGCGAGGAGTTGAGTTGTTGGATGAATGGGTCGATGATGATGTTGGCGTTGAAGACTTTGTCGGTTGAGCTCGTCGTAAAGGACTGGACTGATTTGTACTGTTGTTGGTTGTTGATTGCAATGAAAGTGGTTGTGGCGTCGAGCTTGGATATCGAACCACACAGGAAAGACTAGAGAAGGATGGCGTGGACGAGTCAGACGAGGAGGCATCATCATCATCATGGTTCGGGTGCATGTAATCGTCAAAGGAGACCGTCTTTGGATTGTACTGATCACTTAGGTTCAGGTGAGCCGGCTCCACTGAGGCATAGGAAAAGTCTTCGGAACAACTGACCGAGGAGGCGGCGCCCGGTGTGCTGCTACCACTGAAGCTGGGATGACGAGCACTGGTGGACGTGGTCGAGTACACATCGTCCGACCGTAGTGAGGGATAGTGCTGGGCAATTGTGTTGAAGACTAGACTGTTCGAAATGGTTGAATACATTTGGCTACGATAGTTTGGATTAGTGGCCATTTCCGACAGAACGTTGTCCGAATTGGAGTTCTTCAGATCGTAATACCTCGACGGTGGACAGTCCTCTCGCAGTGAGTTGATCGACGAACAGGAGGAGTCCTCACAGCTGCGCAGATGTTTACTCGGACTCGACTTGGCCATTCGGCGAGACATATCCTCACCTGAGCCGTTGGTGGACTCACTCGACTCGACAGTGCCAACCTGAGGCGAGTGATAAAAGTTGATCGGAATCTTCTGATGTTGACTTCGATGGTGCGAATTGGCCAAAAAGTTACGTGGCAGTGAGAAGGCCTTCAAGTCCTTGTCGTTGTTGTTGCCGTCACGGGGCCTCTTGTTACTGCCTGGGCGACGATGTCGTTCTCGTTCTTTGGGCGTCAAGTTGAAGCGAATGCTCGCCTTGAGATTGTCCCGATTGGTGAACTTGAGCTTGGCAAGATCCACTGGAAATTGATACGAAGGACGAACTATGGAAGCAACTTCGCGATGTTCTACCGTGAAAATGGAAATGAAAATAGAAATGTCAAATGGAACATAACCCAAAACCCGAAAACCTACCACACTCGTCTAGCATAAAGTCAACGAGAGAACACTTTTCAGTACGACCATACACCAGGTACACGTACTCGTTGTCGAAGAAGTCGTCTAAACAGGTAATCTACAAGCAAAGACAAAGACAAACAAACAGGCAAAATGTCAATCAAGTTAAAGGAAAGTTAACCGTGTTTCTTACTTTTTTGGCTGTGGACAAGCCATAGATCTGGTGCACAGCACCAACATTCAACTGCACACAGGCAGAGATCTCGTTGAGCAATTGTTCGTAGTTTTGTGCGATGCGGTGATTGAGCAAAAAGCGGAAGGCACGACGAGAAGGGCGCAGTGACGGTGCGGCTCGACACGACCCACGGAGAAGTGCCACAATCTTGGGCCGGACTGTGGAGTTCGTGGTGGACGAGTGCAGGGAGAGAGGTCCGTTGGTGGACAATGTCAATGAGGAACCATTCGAGGAGGGATGCTTCGGTCGGGCTGGATGCTGCACAGAAGTGCTCAACATTCCCAACAATCGATTGGTGGCAGTCACGGCGGCTGTGCTCACTCGAAGCAAATGTTGCGACTGATGTCTGCTGCTGTTGTCCACTTGATCATTGGGATTCGATGATTGCATTTGCAGTTGGCCATAGTTGAGTCGTGTGAAGTGAACAGTGGACGAGCAGACGTACTGCCCATTCACGCGAAGGTCGTGCACTGATTCCAGCGGTGTTCCAGTCTCACCATCCAAAATGAATCGAACCCCCGAAGGTAGTGTTTTCTGTTCAATGTCAAAGTGAAATCGAATCAAAACGAGAACATTAGGAACAGACACAGTCACACACACGTGAGCCTACTTCAACAATGATTGAGTCGAGTGTGTGGTGGCGAGTGATGCGTTCGAGTCGGATGCGAGTTGCGTCCGGTGCAATCGACTCGACCCACACACTGCCAAACACTCATCAACTCATCTAGCAAAACAAAACAACAAACTGACTACTGAGCAGCGCGCGCCTCATTGCATTAAACTCATCATCATTGCGTGGGAATGACCAAATCGAATGGTCAATTGAGGGATGATGCTCAAAAGATGAGACGGATGAGATGCTTACAACGAAATCAGAAAAGGAGAAGCAAACAGACAGACAGACAAACTTACAATTGAGACTAGAATGCGAGACAGATTGGCACACAGCAGGTCGAGTGTCTTGACACGGTCCAGATTGACCACATAGTTGAGCCCACGGAAGTGACGGTCACCGTTGACAAAGAACCGAACTCGACATACTTTGCCGTTTAGTGCTGAGAGACGGTAGGACGAGTCGTGCAGTGAGGGCAGATCGCGTGCCAAAATGTGATTCACTTCTTTGGCTGTTTGATGATGATGGTCTTCATAGTTGCCACTGTCCAGGCCAGAATGGTGGTGGTGGTGGTGGTGGTCATCACCGTTTGAAGCGCTTCCTGTCGACAGAATAGTAGGCATGTTTTGGACCACCATTTGGGGGATTGGTGTAATGCAAATTGTACGTAAAGGTGGGTGTGTGCTCTGAACTGAACACGAAAATGTCGCGCGCCACCCAAAAAAACTCAACCAGCCAACTCAGCTTCTCCTACACAGTAGAGTAGAGTGTTGTTGTTGTTGTTGGCAGACATGTGCAGGTGTAATTGCCCACCTGAAATTGGTGTGGGTTTGAGAAGAGTTGAGTTGAGTGTTGTGCAGATGAGGCCAGGTGATAGCCAAGGGAGAGAGAGAGAGAGAGAGAGAGAGAGAGAGAGAGAGAGAGAGAGAGAGAGAGAGAGAGAGAGAGAGAGAGAGGTGATCGCCACTGTGTGCGGGTTGTTGTACGTATCGGTATTGGTATGCAGAGTGCTAATGCATTGCCAGAATTGATTGTGCCTCAAATGTTGAGTGCTTTTAGGCGCCGAGCGGACGTTGAGCCACAGTCAATGAATGCAACTGATCCGATCGTGTGTGTGTGCACTTTGATTGAGTGTGCAGACACACAATCCTTTCTGGTCACTGTCGGAGAGTGAATCGCCCCAAAGAGAGCGAGCGAGCGCCCTTTGATAACTCACTTAGAGATGACTTTCAGAGACAAAACAAAGTTCTCGGCCATTTAGTGCTGAGTTGGTTGAGAGTGGCGGTGTTCTCGTCTTCTTCTTCTTGTCTCGGAGATGGTGCAATTGGCCAATGTGCGCTGCCGGCTGTCATAAATACAACACAACTAGCCTAATTGAGTGTGCAGTGCAATACTAACTAGATTAGAGTGCCGTGCCGGACCAGCTGTGTTGGTGGTGAGCGTAAAGTCGATTGAGTGAGTGTGTGCCGATCTGATTGACTTCTGTGTGCTTTGCTTGACTTGGTTTGTTGTCTTTGGGACTGTGTGTTTGTACTTGAAGAAGTCGCTTCAGTCGATTAGCTGCCTCATTTGGCCACTTTGTGAGCAATTACCCACACCTTTGCTTGTGCTTGTGCAGTAGCGGTGGTGGTGGTGGCGGTGGCGAATGATGATCACGACGACAGATGATGATGATGATGATGATGATCGAGAGCCAACTGGCAACAGGCACGAACACAAATTGAGCGAGAGCGCATAAGACAAACAAACACAAGCAAGCGAACACACACACAACCAACCAACCAACAACAATATCAACAAAGCAGCCGACAAAAGCAAACAATCAAATCAAGTAGCTGAGAGAAGGAGCAATTAGCATTCGTTCCGCTAATTAGCAGACAAAACTGTAGTAGCCTAATTAGCAACAGGCAAACCCGGTCTGGGAGCTTGAGAACTTAAGAGTCAAGTGTCCGAGTGACCAAAATATTGTGTTGATTGCGTCTTGAACGAACGAGCAGAGAGACTAACTAACATAGACAACACAATCGAACGTGAAAACTGTGTGTTGTGTCTTTCTCTCGGATTGCGTATTAGCCTCGTGCTGCTGGCCGATCACTTCGAATCAGCTTCGAACGAAGTGTGCTCCGTGCACACACACACACACACACACACACACACAGCCTGACCTGTCAAGTATGACCTTTTCCGTGTGAGTTATGTGTGCGTTGCTGTATGACGACGAGTGTGTGTGTGTGTATGAGCCGAGTAAGTTAAGTCGAATGTCTCCAATCAGTTCTAATCACCACAACAATGGATCGATTCACAGTTGCTGCCGCTGCTGTTGTCTCTGTTTGATGAAGAACATGTTCGACGTTGTTGCGCGTTCGTCTTTCTAGCTGTCTTTCTGTTCGCTAGCTGTGTGTGTGCCAGTGCCAACCGAGTGCAGTCTCCACAGTGTAAGACGAGGTAATCACTCAGACGGTGGTGGTAGTAGTGGTGGTGGTGGTGATCGTGTGGAGAGTGCCAATCGAGCAACAAGACACTTCACTTACGATGAATATGAAGTGAAGTTAACCGAGTGAATGTGACTGGTGTCCGACTGAGATGCAGATGATGTTGCTGTTGATGCGAGGATTAGTTTCCCTGATGTGATGATGATGACCACTGCGGGATGCAACGCTACGCTCTTTAAGCCACCACCAAAAAGTGCTCCACTTGTTCGAGTTTCGTTTGTCGGTTTCGTGTGAAGTTTGTTGTTGTGCAATCAAATTTCTCACATATCTTCGTGAGCGATTAAGATAATGTCATGATGAGGCATGCACACACATGCACAGACATACACAAACATACATGCACACATACACACACACAGACCTGAACAGATGGACCAACGTGGAATGATGAACACACAGGATTGGACTGAACAAACGTTGGTTGGTTTGGTTGGTTGGTTGGCTTGATGGCTTCTTGTACCTGGTTGTGTAGCTGCTCAACACGGTTGAGTTATGTTGTGCGTACTTCAGGTGTATGTTTGCTTTTCACTCGAAAAACCGAACTTGAACATATGTGAACACAAGTGTGTTCGGTATGTTGTGTGTGCTGCTGCAGGTAGATGAATTGACAATGTGATGGAGTGGCAATTAGTGGACGAGCTGTGCAGGTGTAGTCGTACGGGATGATGATGGTGATGATGAGGTGATGGTGGCAGTGATGCTGCTGCTGATGCTGCATGCATTGGTGCACGTTGACTTGGTTGCAAACATCACTTTGATGATGATGATGATAAGATCGCAAGTGGTTTGGTGCCAGTTAGGCAGAATAATATTAATAATGCTCGTAAGTATTGATATTCCATGTGGAACTCAAAATTGTGACTAGACAACAGAGACATGAGTATTGAGAGTAGAGAGCTCGCGGGGTGTGAGTGGACACTCGGTTGTGACTTGTCTGCTTCTGCTACGGGCAAGGAGCAACGACAAAAGACAAAAGCATTCGACTAATTACTGGTCAGTGGAGATGAGCCTGACCCTGCCCCACGAACACACACACAGATCGTCGTCCTCGCTGCATGCATCATTGGCACAGACCGACCGAGAGTGCCGTTAGTGAACGTTAGCAGTCAGAAAACGGCAGCGACGACGATGTGTTTGTGCATTGTGTGTGCGCTCTGTGTGTTCAGTGAGTTCGTAGTTAGTTTTGCTAGTCATCAGTGCTCTGTGCACTGTGCCCATCCAGAGAGTGCACTCACAGCCAGTCAGTGCACCATTGCAGGCAGACCGACCATCTCACTGTGTTCTGTCTCTGCTAATTCAATTACAATGTGTGCCTCTCTCTCTCTCTCTCTCTCTCTCTCTCTCTCTCTCTCTCTCTCTCTCCCCTGCCAGTCGAGTAATACATACTTGGTGGTGCTCGTTGTGTGTGCTTTAGGCGGACAGTCGAGTCGATCGACGATGCAGCAGCAGCCGCCCGATGCGAGACTCTCTGCCTCTCTCATACCCGTGATTGCGCACACTCGCTTACAATCACCACTGGCCAGTCCATTACACATTACACATTGTGTATATTACAATATTCAATTTGTAATACAATTTCCAATGCACATGAACTTCACAATATGCTATGGAACATAAGCTGGCGTCACCTAGCGGCAAAAAATCGAAAAGTTGATAATTTAAAAATTAATAATTGACACCACCGTTTGTGTGGGTTTGTTGTTATCTCTAGTCTTCATGTTCATGCCATGTTCACTTGTGCGAAATGGTCAAATAAGTAAGTTGGCGTAAGTTGATAAGGCAAAAGTGACTTGACCGGCACACCAGAGGGCAATTCAGTCTAACTCGGGTCAAGTTTGTGACTGCTTTGACTGCCTTTTGTGTGTGCATGTCGGTGAAGTGACAGTGAGTCAATTTGGCGATTTCGTGTGTATTTTAACTTAGTACTATGAGTTGAATTAGTGATGGTATGTGCTGCTTGGCCGTTCGGATGAGTCATTGGTGAGGTGGTTTGAACTTTCACTGACTGTGTTCGTACGTTGGTCTCTAGTCAGCCTCTCGCTATAAAAGGCGACCACTGACAAAAGCTCTTCTCATTTGCGTTTTGGCTTTCTTCAAGTTCGGACTTGTCTCCCTCTCCTTGGTTTCGCCCTCCCTTCGCCCTCATCACCCTCTCACAAGTCTTCAACATCACCCTCACTTCCCACTCTACCTACCGCTAGTTTGAGTGCTCCCTTCACCCGTCCCTCTCTACAAGGCGAACACTTCTGGACCGAAGGCGCTCATCGTTCATCACACACTTTCAAGCATCACTCCTTGAATGGTTCCCCATTGACATTGTCCACCAACGGACTGCGTACTCTTAAGTCGTCAACTTCGAACTAGACCTTCGGGCCCAAGACTGGGCCACACCGTGACTGCGCCCTTATCGTCTTGCCTTCTTGCACTCAAATTCGGGTAATTCGGTAAGTCATTTGTGTTTTGTGTTGTTATTCGATCCCAGCCGCTTGGGGGCCCTAGATGCGTTACTACCCAACTTTATTAAGGTTTGACAAAAAGTCAAAGTTAGCTTTACTTTAAATTGCCCACCTTTGGTTGGAGGCACCGCTCCCATGTTTGTGTTTTTTTCTGGTGGTGGCCACTCTCTCTCTCTCTCTCTCTCTCTCTCTCTCTCTCTCTCTCCCACTCTCTCTCTCCCACACTTTTTCCCTTTTTCCTGCAACCTGTCTAATTTGTGTTGTTGTTAACATTCATCCGCACAGAATCGAATCACGTAACGAGCGTGTGACTCCCACTGCTCTGCTGGAACCGTGTGTGGCCATTCACTTTGCCCGAACCGGGTTCGTGCCTTCAGTTTGGGGCACCTTCCAGCAGCCTCGTTTGTTTGTTTATTTTTGATTTGTTGCTACTACTGCCACCAGCAGCCAACCCCATTCAGATGCCCGTCTCTAGTGATGATGCATTTTGGTTCATGATTGATCATCAACGTTTCTTTCGGTTCTATTTTTTGGTCTATTTTGCCATCTTCTTCATTATTATTATCTTTATTTTGTTCTGTTATTTTCAAGCAAATTCTATCACATTTTCTCTCTCCATCAGTGCTCCTCCATTCTGATGTTTGTGTTTGTTGTAATAATTCGCAGTTTGGCACAGTGCGCAACCTGCCATTCAAACAACACCGACCAAATATCCCGAAACCTTCGTTTGCACTTCGATTTAAGAGGAGATTTGTGAATGTGCTGTCATGGAACAACCAGGAACACAAGACACGTTGATCAGTGAAGGGGCTGATGAGGACAACTCAACCCTTATCAGTGAAGAGCTCACTCAACATCCCTTTGAAACTATGATGCCCGAGCATGTGCAAGAAGAAGAACATGATGAGGAACTCGATAGGTTAGACAATCGGCTTAATGACATACTCTAATTCTGTCTTTTTCCAACAGGGAACTTCGATATTGCAAGAAGTGTCACCAGATGGGAAAGGCCAAAGTCTTGTGTTCAATTTTTTAAGGTAAGTTTGTCTAATATTATTATCAACATTAATTGTGTTGAAACATTGATATTTTAGTCGAGAAAAGCTCGAGATCAGGAACTTTTGCCACCGAAAAAGACTCAAAAGTGTTGATTTCACCAACTCGGAAGCAACCAAAATCGTAAAGCTTGCCCGTAAACCAAAGCTCGTAAATCAAAATCACCTCGGGTGCACCTCAACCGCAAACATCTTCTGAAGCGAATCACTCTCCTCTATCTCAACCACCGCTTCAACCACCACTTCAACCACAACGCACAATTCCCTCATTGCAAACAAAGCCACTAAAGGCCTTGCAACCTTCACAAGGATCGAAAGTCTAATAAGGTTTGTTGACTTGATGAGTGAACAAGATGTTAACCAATTTGTGTGTGTGTGTGTGTGTGTGTGTGTTCGTTGCCTTCTAGGTACTGCTCTCGGGTTCGGGTGTCAATGGTTCCATTGTCCGTTCTATCATCGGGCAGCTGGTTGTTTGTGTTGCCGTCACCAGCACTGCCAATAGGCACTTCTTTGGCAACAACCAATGACTCAGTCAGAAGGATCTGGCCACAGGACAGTCTTTGTTAAGTGTCTTTGCTGGCTTGGTTACCGTCAACGGGCGACCGCGACAACCACCACCACTGACTCAACCAGACGAGCACAGACACTGGACACTTAGTGTTGGATGCCTTTACTGTCCCCTCCACCATCACTAGGTTATCCTTTGACAATCACCGTCGACTCAATACATCGGGCGTAGATACCCAGCACTCTGTGTTTGCTGTCAGTTACGGTGACAGCCACCGTCACCAGCAACACCAATACAACGCTCACCAGACACCCAATAGACACATATCCTCTCCCTACCTGTGACTGCACTCTCGGGAACACCTTCCCAGTGGTTGTACACTGCCACCACCACTGACGGGCCGCTCGGTCCAACTTGACTCAGTGTCCGCGCTCTCCTCTCTCCCTCTATGCTAGTCCGTGATGATGGTAACCGGCTCGTGTCTCCATTCTTGTTCTGTCTCGAGCATTTAGGCATTTAGCTGCATGTATGAGAGGGCTCAACATTAACCATGGCATTGGTCCGGGCTCACCTTGAACTGTTGGCTGTGTGTGTGTGTGAGTGTGTGAGTGTTGTGGTGTGCTGGTGCTCTGGTGTTTGTCTCCATGGCTCATCTGTCCGGGCTTTCCTCGGACTGTTGGCTGTTGGCTCCATTTGATGTGGCCGTGATGTGCTCGCGTGACTGCTCGGGTAATGTGGCTCTCGCCTTCACCGAGCCAAACATTGTGTCCTGTGTGTATGTGAGTTTGTGTGTGCTTGTGTTTGGATTTGTTTGGTGTACGAGATTCATGTACAACATATTGACAAATGTGTGCTTCCTTTCAGATTTGGTTTTATCTACTTTCACATTCTCACAACCTGTCAAGATGAACTTCGAAGCTACTCGAGTGGTTGGTAACCGTTACAGGTAAGTAGACAATCGGCTTAATGACATACTCTAATTCTTTCTTTTTCCAACAGCCAAGTGCGTTATTGCAAACAGTGCTTCGACTTGGGAAAAGAAGAAGTCTTTTCTTCACTCGTAGCCTCTTCTTTCAACTCTCACGTCTCGAGAACGCATAGCAAATTACGACTCAGCCTCCTCCCATTGAGCGACGAGTTCTCTTTCCAAATTAATCCACAAGGCTCATTAATTCATCTTGGCAATGGTTCTGTCAACGAGTCAGCTGATAAAGTACAAGGAACAAGCAAACGTGGAATGAAGCTTACTACTCTGATTGAGGAAGCTACTGTTGAGTGTCAATCGATTTGTGCTGAGGTTGAGACTAGAAGAAGCAAAACGGATTATCACGATGAGCTTATGAGTGCTATTAACGATGTTGAACTGGTGAGTATTAAAGCAATCGGATTCGAATATAAGCTTACTTTTATCTTTTTCTTAGGAGTAGGAAGAAGAATTCTCTCGAGATGAATTGGGCACACAACTGAAGGCAACCATTGAGGATCTGAACAAAGTGATGCAATACATGAAGTGGACAAAGTCGACCCTCAAAACTGAACTCTAAACCTTCTGATGTTGAGCCAGCGATACGACTTCAAATTGAAGACCAAGGAGATCGAAGATCACGAATCGCTGATTGATTCATTGGCGAAAACTCGCGGCGGACGCCAACAGTTGTCTCATCAAAAATGATATATCCAGCCGTCTGGAAGAACCAGGGAACACAAGACACGTTGATCAGTGAAGGGGCTGATGAGGACAACTCAACCCATATCAGTGAAGAGCTCACTAAACATCTCTTTGAAACTGTGATGCCCGAGCATGTGCAAGAAGAAGAACATGATGAGTCATTGATGAGGAACCCGATAGGTTGTGGTCTCAAGATTGTCTCGAAGGTAATTTGGAAGAGTATTCATTGAAAAAAATCATCTAGAAATTGAAGAAATTCAGTGTTTTCCCTCTATACAACATAATATATTGACAAATGTGTGCTACCTTTCAGGTTTGACTTTATCACCATTCACCTACTGACTACCAGTCAAAATGAACTTTGACCCTACTCCTGTAGTTGACAACCGAAGCAGGCAAGTAGACAATCGGCTTAATGACATACTCTAATTCTGTCTTTTTCCAACAGGGAACTTCGATATTGCAAGAAGTGTCACCAGATGGGAAAGGCCAAGGTCTTGTGTTCAATTATTTTAAGGTAAGTTTGTCTAATATTATTATCAACATTAATTGTGTTGAAACATTGATATTTTAGTCGAGAAAAGCTCGAGATCAGGAACTTTTGCCACCGAAAAAGACTCAAAAGTGTGGATTTCACCAACACGGGTGCAACCGTCACCTCAACCGCAAACATCTTCTGGGGCGAATCACTCTCCTCTATCTCAACCGCCTCTTTAACCACCACTTCAACCACAACGCACAATTATCCCACATTGCAAACAAAGCCACCAAAGCCATTGTAACCTTCCCAAGGATCGAAAGTCTAATAAGGTTTGTTGACTTGCTGAGTGAACAAGATGTTAACCAATTTGTGTTTCATTTAGAAGGCTGGATCGTCACTTCTACGATCGATTCAGTTTGGCTTCATCTTTTCGGTCACACGTCACAAGGGTCCACAGCAACAGGCTGAGTCTTCTGCCAATGAGTGCCGAAATCGGAATTCCCTCATTGCAAACAAAGCCACCAAAGCCATTAAAAACCTTCCCAAGGATCGAATGTTTCAGTCGAAAGTCTAATAAGGTTTGTTGACTTGCTGAGTGAACAAGATGTTAACCAATTTGTGTTTCATTTAGAAGGCTGGATCGTCACTTCTACGATCGATTCAGTTTGGCTTCATCTTTTCGGTCACACGTCACAAGGGTCCACAGCAACAGGCTGAGTCTTCTGCCAATGAGTGCCGAAATCGGAATTCCCTCATTGCAAACAAAGCCACCAAAGCCATTAAAAACCTTCCCAAGGATCGAATGTTTCAGTCGAAAGTCTAATAAGGTTTGTTGACTTGCTGAGTGAACAAGATGTTAACCAATTTGTGTTTCATTTAGAAGGCTGGATCGTCACTTCTACGATCGATTCAGTTTAACTTCATCTTTTCGGTCACACGTCACAAGGGTCCACAGCAACAGGCTGAGTCTTCTGCCAATGAGTGCCGAATTCGGAATTCCCTCATTGCAAACAAAGCCACCAAAGCCATTGAAAACCTTCCCAAGGATCGAATGTTTCAGTCGAAAGTCTAATAAGGTTTGTTGACTTGATGAGTGAACAAGATGTTAACCAAATTGTGTTCCATTTAGCAGGCTGGATCGTCACTTCAACGTTCGAATCAGTTAGGCTTCAACTTTTCGGTCACACGTCACAAGGGTGACCACAGCAACAGGCTGAGTCTTCAGCCGATGAGTGCCGAATTCACTCTAGAAAAGAATCAGCAAGGCTCTCGTATCCAATTTGGCGATGAAGCTCCATCTGAGTCAGCGGACGAACAAACCAGTCCAAGCAAAGCTGCCACCAAACGACTGACAACGCTGATTGAGCTTCTTGGACGCCCAACGCCGTGTGACTCCCACTGCTCGGCTGGAACCGTGTGTGGCCATTCACTTTGCCCGAACTGGCTACTGAAGAGTGTACGTCTATTTGCGCAGAGGTAGAGGCAAAACGAGGCAAAGCAGAGTACTACGATGACTTGATGAATGTCTTCCCTGAAGCTGAACTGGTTAGTATTAAAGCAATCGGATTCGAATATAAGCTTACCTTTATCTTTTTCTTCAGTCCAATGAGAAAGAAGAAGATCCATCTCTTGAAGAATTGCTAAACCAATTGAAAGCTACCACCGAAGACCTGAGCAAAGCTGTTAAATTATTGCAGAAAAACAAGTCGATGCTCAAGACGGACCTGAATATTCTCATGATCAGCCAAAAGTATGACCTCAAGTTGATGCGTCAAAACATTGATGAACACGATTTGCTGATTGAGTCACTTTCTACTACACTTGCCAAAGCCAACGCTTGCTTACTTAGTAACGATCTAACCACCCGTAACGACGCACTCACAGCATCCAACAATGTGTTAGATGAAATTCGATGCTTGAACTTCGAACAAAAGCCGTCATGCTCTGGAACTCAATCTAAACGGGATAGACCAAAGGACGCGCAACTGTCTGGACAAGTCGGAACTGAGGCCTCAGTCGAAAGCGTCAAAACTAAAAAAGGCAAAAGGTGGCCTAAACATGATGAAGGAGATCGTCAATAAAATTACTCCGACAAAGAAAGTCAAGAAATGAGCAATCACGGCACGACTCATCATCATCCTCTTCTTCATCATCTGACTATTTTAACATTAATTTATTTGTTTTATATCGACCTACTGTTTAATTACGATTTTACTTATTTTAATTATTCCTCACTACATTATACATTTGTTAACACGTGAGAATAAATTATACCTTTGTCATATTATAGTTAAACTAATTAAATTATTATATGAGTGTGATCGTTGACTGACACTGAACAATCTGGACGTGTGTTCAATGATGCCAATTGGAGTGACCAAATGACCATTGGT
>JAKIJQ010000008.1:3372500-3405000 GCA_023373905.1 Rhizoglyphus robini | reverse complement strand
CTTTGACTTGGAACTGTTCTTCTTCATTTTGGATGTGATCTTCTCAGGTGGCACATAGATGGGCTCCTTATAGTCGCCCAGTTCGTCCAACTCAAACAGTCGAATGCCACAGCGCTCGGTGCCCTGTCCATTACCCATAATGCCACTGGTGATGCAGTAGAACTTCATGTACGGAATCAGTGCGGCCTTCGATCGGCGAACGGCCTTCTCAATGTGCGGGGTGATTCTGTCTGAGGTGGACAGCAGTACCAGACCAGACCAATCTCGGTGTGAAGCTAAAAGGAACAAACCAATCAATACACAGCCAAACAATGAGTGAGAGAGAGAGAGAGAGGGCGAGAGGGCGAGAGGGCGAGAGGGCGAGAGGGCGAGAGGGCGAGAGGGCGAGAGGGCGAGAGGGCGAGAGGGCGAGAGGGAGAGAGAGAGAGGGAGAGAGAGAGAGGGAGAGAGAGAGAGAGAGAGAGAGAGAGAGAGAGAGAGAGGGAGAGAGAGAGAGAGAGAGAGAAGGAGAGAGAGAGAGAGAGAGAGAGAGAAAGTGTTCCGGAGGGACAATTGAGACGATCACTTACATTTGACGATTTGCAGCTTGGACACACCCAACAGTTGAGATAGTAGATCGAGCACATCCGAGAGACAATACCGCGGACTGCCAACAATGCCCGAACTGATGATTTGTTCCATTTTGGAGCTGTTCTTCACGTGCCTCTCTGCACCGGGATACATTGCCAAGCCGAATGGCTTTGAGATGGCAATGAGTCCATTGTTCCACGAGACAATATTACCTTCCAGTAGTCGGGCCAGCTCGACTTCGTTCTTCCAGGGGAAAAGATTTCGGTACGGACTCGAGTTCGGTTCGCGTTCCGGGCGTGAGTGGAGAATAGTGCCCGGACTGTCTTGTGGCGATGATGATGATGGGGAAGAGGAGAAGGAGAAGCACGAGACAGGCACTTTGAAAAGCTTGGTTAACCCGAAACGAGGTTGGACCAGTCTGACCAAGCCTAGGGAGAACATGGTCGACGATGGTAGATCAGATCTGATAGTAGTCGAAAGTAGATACGAGCTGAAGTACGCGTGCTGCAAGACACAATGTGTGTGCGATCGGCCAAAACATGTGCGAGTGACTGCTCGCATTCATAGATGCAGTAACGCTCACCGCACCGCTGACGGCCTGTGAGTGAGTGAGTGAGTGTGACTGGTGTGAGTGGTGACTCGTCGTTCTGTCTGTGTGTGCTTTGTGTGCCTTCGTTGGTGTATCGCCCGTTTCGTGTGCGAGTGCACTTTCTGTTTCGTTCTGTTTCGTTTGTTTCGTTTGTTTTGTTTGGTTTGATCTCATTTTTTGTGCACGTATGAAGTGCTCACCAGTGTCCACAATGGCCCCAGCCTGGTTTGGTATCCTCGTACTGGCTCTGTTCATCACCCTTCCCACCGTCCTGTTGGCCAACCATGGCTCTCACTCCGAGGACTACCAGGAGCAGCTGATTGTCCGCTCGGTGAATCGTGGTCAGGTGGCCGCCTACTTTCAGTTCCGAACACTCGTTCCGGCTAATCTCGATGTTCCGTATGGAGGTGAGTGTGATACACGTTGCTTGAGAGTAGTGCTAACATTGCCCACTTTTGACTTGTGACAGTGGCCGCCGGCAAGCACAATGACATCTTCCCACTGTCACTGTTGAGGCTGTTGCATCATCAGGAGGTGCAGGAGTTGCATCTGTCGTTGACCAAAGGCAACTGGAAGTATGACCAGTGGGGTCTGCCGCCTCGGGACATTTCGCCAAACGCCCATCTCTCCGTTTGGTTCAACAGTTACCTCAAGTAAGTGTGCTCGTTGATGGTGATGATGATGGCGATGATGACGATGATGACGCCCATTCTGAGTGTTTGCTCTCCTTACAGTGCTCAAGAAAACTGGAAGAAACTGACCAGTTTCCTTTCGGGCCAGTTCTGTGCCTCGATCAATTTGATCAAACCGACCGTGACCGTTCGGCCCAAAATCTCTTTCCTTCCTTTCCTGCAGCAAGCCGCACAGAACGTGTCCAACTCACAGGACTATGGCTACCTGGCCGCTCTGCCACAGGAGGCAATCTGCACCGAGAATCTTACACCCTGGACCAAGCTACTGCCCTGTCGCAGCAAGAGCGGTCTCGGCAGTCTGCTGATTGCCACCCAAGTGTTCAACTCCCAGTTCGTGTCACTGTCACTGGACTTTAAGTTCTCCTGTTCGGTGAGTTTGAGTGTTTGAATGTACCAACGATTGATACTAATCACTTGCTTTAGGACATCACTCGTTGTTCCTCAACTCCGGTGATTGAGCTAACCCAGAACATCATGGTGGTGTTCAATGCACCGTCGGTGTTCGATGGCCACTACTCGTGGACACTCAACTCACTGTTCAGCACACCACTGAGTAGCTACTGTCCGGTGGCCAGTTCGAGTCATGTCTTTATCGAATCCACCCAGATTGACTCAATCGATGGATCGAAACTCGCCGTCGAACCGTCCGGTTACGTCCAGTTCGAGTCCTCAGGTGACAGGTCACTCGCTCTCAGTTTGGCCAAATCGCCATCATCATCGGCTGTGGCTGTTTATGCCGATTACGATTTGAAGCAGCAGTTTGACAGTCTGTGGGCAAACGAGTCCACTCGTAAGCAGGTGCTCAACTTGGGCATTCAGTATCCGAATTCGTATCAGGGCAAGCTTCCGTCCAGTGCCGGCTTCTCCGCTGTACAGGTTCGCCGTCATGCTCGCGGCTACGGCCTCTACATTGGTGGCATTACCGTGACTCTGGTCAACTCACTGCCCACGGACATTTACGCTGTCTACATGGATGTCATCCCGTGGTTCTTCCGAATGTACCTGCACACGATGGTGATCGAAGTGCGCGCGCTCGACAATCTCGCTACGGCCAATCCGCGAGTGATCAAGCCCACCTGGTTGCACTATCAACCAGCACAGGATCGAGTGCAGCCTCATCATCTGGAAGTGCTGCTACAACTGCCAGCCAGTTCACAAATTGAGATTCGATTCGAATTCGAGAACCAGTTCCTACGCTGGACCGAGTATCCGCCCGACGCCAATCACGGCCTCTACATTAGTCCTGCCACGGTCACCTTCTTTCTGGCCAATCACACATCGAGTTTCGAACGATTCCTACCTCAACTACTCGACACCCTTTACACTGGCCACTCTCAGGGCACTTCATCGTCGGTCAATTTGGACGAACGTCTGCGTCTCTACCAGCAGTACTACCCGCTGCGACTGTACACCGAGCCAATACTGATCTCGATGCCAACGCCCGACTTTAGTATGCCTTACAATGTGGTGTGTCTCGTCTCGACCGTAATGTCAATCGCATTCGGTCCCGTGTACAATCTCACCACAAGACGAACCACATTGATTCGTAAGTACTATCAACAAAAGAAGAAAGATGCAGAAAAGGAGGGCGAACAGGGAGAGGACAAGCAGACGGCCCCAGCAACCAAGAAATGCGCTATCATGTAATCATCATCGTACTTTCGTATATTTACTGAGGCCTTCTCTACTTTGTATTCCATTCAGTAGTCGCTCATATTTGTAGCCCGATTTTATATTGTATGCTATTTGATTTATTAATTTGATTTATTAAATCAATTTTATTATTATGAATATGAACCTAACTTGTCATTCAATGAACAGTTCTCAGAATGTGTGTTGTTGCCAAGCCACTTCAGTTCAGTATATCCTGTATTGGTTGGTGCCTATTTTGGTATCTCAAATCAAGTCAACAACATCAGAGATCGTGCTCGACATCTCAGACGGAGAGTGCACAAACAACAATTGAGATTGTGAGTTAATTAAATAATCCTCTCCGTAGGTAAGATAAACAAATAACAAGTAACATGGGAGAGAGAGAGAGAGAGAGAGAGAGAGAGAGAGAGAGAGAGAGAGAGAGAGAGGGCGAGAGAGAGAGAGAGAGAGAGAGAGAGAGAGAGGGAGAGAGAGAGAGAGAGAGAGGGCGAGAGAGAGAGGGAGAGAGAGAGAGAGGAGAGAGAGAGAGAGAGAGAGAGAGAGAGAGAGAGAGAGAGAGAGAGAGAGAGAGAGAGAGAGAGAGAGAGAGAGAGAGAGAGAGAGAGAGAGAGTGTGTGTGTGTGTGTGTGTGTGTGTGTGTGTGTGTTCCGGCGGGACAATTGAGACGATTCGATTAGATATGTCTGTTTGTGTTGTTCACAATGCGTGGGGCACTACTGCATTTCTGTGTCAGTGATGATGATGCTGATAATGACCGACTGCTTATTATTATCTGGATCGTACCAATTAGATTGGTAATTCTCCGTCCTGAATACCATTGCTACCACACACCGTGAAGTGTGTGTACTTGACAATCGACAGTTAACTGTTAATGAGAGGTTTGTGCAAATGTTTCGCGATGTTGTGTACTTTGTGTCTTGTCAGATACTTTGCACAACGGAAATGATGACGATGATTTCTTTCACTTTGGCGTTGAGACACTTTTGGTATTACCCAACCGAGCGGTCTACAATAATAACAAAGTGTGCACTAATCAGCATCATCATCAACAGTACCCATTCGCCAAATTGGCAAATACGTTTGTTGTCTGCCAGTCCCGCTGTCTGCCTCTCGATCGATGATGTCTGTATCTGTATGTGATCAACGTGTGTAAATCAATCACATTTCAAAGTACAGTTCGATGATGATAAATGTCATCAACATCTCGGATTACTACACCAAGAAATGGCTTATCTTGCCATATGTTCGTGTGCATGTGTTGGCCTCGCGCTATCACTATCAGCACCATCACCTCACACTAGCAACCGTGTGTGCATAAATATGGCTAGCTCGATGGCACAGACAAATCGATCTGTTTGATCATTTAGTCGATGGTCGATTTGTGTTTACGTGTTCTTGTCAAAATGGCTACACGATCCACTCTCTTGGTGGTTGCAGTGGCACTGCTTGGTGTGTTTCACTCTGTTCGAAGCGATTCGATTGCGCTCTATCCTCGTGACACCGAAACTCGTCAAGTTCTATCGCTCGACGGTGTCTGGAACTTCAGACTGACCAAGGATGGACAGGATGGATTCACTGCAAAGTGGTTTGAGAAGCAACTCGATTCGGTGAGTGCTCGACTGGTGATGATGATATGGTTTGGTTTGTGTCGTTTGATGATTGACAGTTGTTCTCTCTCTCTCTCTCTCTCTCTCTCTCGCCCTCTCTCTCTCTCGCCCTCTCTCTCTCTCGCTCTCTCGCTCTCTCGCCCTCGCCCTCTCTCTCTCTCTCTCTCTCTCTCTCTCTCTCTCTCTCTCTCTCTCTCTCTCTCTCTCTCTCTCTCTCTCTCTCCCTCACTCACCCTCTCTCTCTTTCTCTCTCTCCCTCTCGCCCTCTCGCCCTCTCGCCCTCTCTCTCTCTTAGGTCGATAAGCACTACGAACGAATGCCCGTTCCGTCGAGCTTCAACGACATCACCGAGAAGCGTGAAATTCGTGACTTTAACGGCTGGGTCTGGTACGACCGAACCTTCTTTGTGCCAACCACCTGGAAGGCGGGTCAAATTCTACTCCGACTCGGCTCTGTCCACTACTTGGCTTCGGTCTATGTGAACGGTCAGCACGCGGTCAATCACACTGGTGGCCATCTGCCCTTCGAAGCCGACGTGACCAGTTTGATCAAATTGGGTGCCGAAAATCACATTTCGGTTGCGGTGAGCAATGTCCTGTCCGCTCACACCCTCCCACCAGGTCAAGTGGATCACAAGAACGACAGCCGCAAGGCAGGCACCTTCACCGAGGCTCATCCATCATTTGACTTCTTCAACTATGCGGGCATTCATCGATCGGTCCTGCTGTCACTTGTACCAGCCACTCGTATTGTAGATCTCACGGTAGTGACCAGTACATTGGCCGATCTGACCACTGGTGTGGTCAAATTTGATGTTGCCACAAACGCTGCCACTGGCAGTAAGATCACTTTCGAGGTTGACCTTCAGGATAATAGCGGGAAAGTTGTTGCCTCAGCAGCAGTGGCCAGTGGAGAACTTCAAGTACCGAAAGCTCACCTCTGGTGGCCATTCACAATGTCGGGCAGCGCCGCACCGGGTTACCTGTACCGGCTGGCCATTCGCATTCGTGAGGGCACTCAGCTGGTGGACTCAATCTATCAAAAGGTTGGCATTCGTAATTTGGCACTGAGCAATGGCAAAATACTGGTCAACGGTAAGGCCGCATACTTGCAGGGCTTTGGCCGACATGAGGACATGAACGTAAGCTTGACATTTAAATGTAAATGTCTATTTGAACTAATCAATTGGTTTACTAGATCCGAGGCCGAAGCCTTGACCAGGCAATGATACTAAAAGACTTCAACCTGATGAAATGGATCGGTGCCAACTCGTTCCGTACCTCTCACTATCCCTACTCGGAGTTGATCATGGACGAGGCGGACGCACAGGGCTTCATGGTTGTGGACGAAGTGCCCGCCGTCGGTCTCGCCTTTTTCCCTAACGATCTTCTCGCTCAACATTTGCACACCATTCGTGAATTGATCCAGCGAGACAAGAATCGTCCCTCAGTCTTTATGTGGTCGATCGCCAATGAGCCACATTCGGGCAAAACCGAGGCCGGGCCCTACTTTGAGAAGGTGGCTGCCGAGGCTCGGGCTCTCGATCCAAGCAAACGGCCAATTACGGGCGCAATCAATGCCGACTACGGCAGTGAACACATGGGACCATCACTCGATGTGCTCATGATCAACCGATACTATGGCTGGTACAGTAACGCGGGCTATCCTCAGGTGATACAAGGCCAACTGGTGAATGATTTGACAAAGTTCCACGAGAAATTCAAGAAGCCCATCATGATCTCCGAGTATGGCGCTGATACGGTCGCAGGCATGCACACCGAACCGAGCTTTCTCTTCTCCGAGGACTATCAGGCAGAGTTTCTGATTGAGTA
This sequence comes from Rhizoglyphus robini, assembly GCA_023373905.1. NCBI lineage: Eukaryota > Metazoa > Arthropoda > Arachnida > Sarcoptiformes > Acaridae > Rhizoglyphus > Rhizoglyphus robini. The sequence continues at coordinate 3,398,057 of JAKIJQ010000008.1, read as the reverse complement.
CCATAAGGGCTTTGATGCACTGCGGGCAAAGGGCTTCTTCATTGGTGAACACATCTGGAACTTTGCGGACTTCATGACTGTTCAACGTAAGTGATGACTGAGGGAAGGAGAGCGAGAGAGAGAGGGAGAGGGAGAGGGAGAGGGAGAGGGCGAGAGAGAGAGGGCGAGAGAGAGAGAGAGAGAGAGAGAGATGGCGAGAGAGAGAGAGAGAGAGAGAGAGAGAGAGAGAGAGAGAGAGAGGGCGAGAGAGAGAGAGAGAGAGAGAGAGAGAGAGAGAGAGAGAGAGAGGGCGAGAGAGAGAGAGAGAGAGGGCGAGAGAGGGCGAGAGAGAGGGCGAGAGAGGGAGAGAGAGGGAGAGAGAGAGAGAGAGAGAGAGAGGGCGAGAGAGAGAGGGCGAGAGAGAGAGAGAGAGAGAGAGAGGGCGAGAGAGGGAAAGATGGAGAGGGGAGAGAGAGCGAGGACGAGAGAGAGGGCAAGAGAGAGAGGGCGAGAGAGAGAGAGGGCGAGAGAGAGAGAGAGAGAGGGCAAGAGAGAGAGGGCGAGAGAGAGAGAGAGAGAGAGAGAGAGAGAGAGAGAGAGAGAGAGGAAGAGAGAGAGCAACTGTCACATAAGTCACTTCCTTGATGCAACAAATCAAACAACTAATCACTACTACTTTTCACTTAAACAGAAATCACTCGAGTTGGCGGCAACAAGAAGGGAGTCTTCACCCGTGAACGTCAACCAAAAGCGGCCGCCCGTCTGTTGCGTTGTCGTTACTGGAAGCTAAGCGGTGATCTCACCAACGAGCACCGAGAGGGCTTCAGTCTCTGTCCCGAAATGGTCTATTAGTTAAGCACACATTTATTATTGTATTTATAATTGAATGTAATAATGAAAAAGGAACACACGAACACTGTCCACAAAGTCTGAAATGACACAAATGGACAAACAACAAACGAAAACATATTAAAATGCCTAAGAAATACACTTTTCAACTAATAAGATTATTGATTATACAATTGCACATTTGAATAAATAATAGAGAAAATGAAATTGAATTCGTACAGTGAGAAGCTTAGATTAGAGCTTGCTACTACTGTCACTGTTCATTTGATCCAACGGAGCGAGTGAGGCAATCTGTGGTTTGTTCTCGGTGAACTCTTGCCACCAGTCGGGCCGAGTGAACGCAGACTTGGACGAGGTGATCAGGCCATAAATGTTCTCGTAGATCTTGCCGTCCGACTTGCCGAGTGCCGAGTTGAGCACAAAGTCCGAGGGCGCAAAGGCGTCCACCAGTGAGACAGCATCAGGCTTGAGATCCGAACAAAGTTGAAGGATAGCTTTGCGTACGAGACGATTGGGCTCGGCGCCCGTGTAGTAGCCAGCCTCGTACAGAGTGGACGAGTGAGCGTCGAGTGACCACAGGCCGTACAGTAGGCCAAGTCGGCTCAACACTTGAGGAATGGCGCCGGGTAGATCAGTGGACAGTTCGTCCTGAAGGAAATTCTTGTAACGCAGTATAATGTAGTGCTCAATGTATGCAAAGGATAGCGATCGACTAAAGTAAACCTAAAAGGGGAAAGAAGATTAGAAAGAGTAAACACAAACAGAAGTGTTTACCTGTGAGTTAGCCCGAGCCACGAAAAGATCCTTATTGGTGGCCTTCAGTTCGGCATCGAGTTTGTCCAGTGAACGGAACATCAAATACGACACAAGGAAGCGATAGGCCTCGAGAACAAAATCCAGACTGAGCACGTCGTCCAGCGTCTTGCCACCAAAGCGCAGCTTCAAGTTCTCCTCCGCGTCGTTGAGTAGATCAAACGAATTGAGCTGTGACCGAATCACGCCGTCATGTGGCTGGTCATCCTCAAATCCACTGTCACTTCGAGCGCCATTCTTGCGCGCCTCCATCGCATCCTGAAACTGCTTCACCAGATAATTGCTCGTCTGCATCTGTAGCACATTGTTGTCGCCCTCGTAGGTGTTGTTCGCGTCGTGATCATCCCGCAAATCGCCCAGTCCCGAAGACTTGAGGAAGCCGTGACCACCGCACGCCTCACGGCACTCTTGAATCGCATCACGACACAACCAGCCCGAGATGGGCTTGGCAGCACAGGCAATGGCGTGAATCTCCTGTCCCAGCTCGGACAGCGACGGTGAACTGGTGCCAAAGAGGACGGCCACTTGAAAGTTGAGGAAATCACGAAGGAAGGACTGTGAGAAGATGTCGATCACATAGGTGGCGGCAAGGTAGGGAAAGAGACGCCACTGCTGCATTTGGTACTCAATCACGGGCCACTCCACTTTCGATGCGGACGGACCAAACTGTCGTCGTGCTGCCGAGTATCGAATGCCAATGGTGATGGCCTTCTGCATGTTGGCCACAGCCACTGAAATGATGCCAGCTCGACCCATCGAAAGGGTGCCCAGAGTGATGCCCACTCGCTTCTTTCGGTCCTTGATTTGAGAAACATAATCACCCTCAGCGTTCACATCGCCAGTTCGGTTCATGAGAAAGCCCTTCGGGATACTACAAAACAAAACGAGGTTTAGTTAGATTTAGTGATGTAAATAGGTAAACACAAACCGATAGTCCTTGAAGAGAAGGAAGCCATTGTCGAGTCCGTTATAGCCAATCTTGGGTCCCATGTCGCCCACAGTAATGCCTGGGAAGGGCAGCAGCGTCTTCGGATCACGAATAGGCACAATGAACGGATTGAGGCCGTGGTTCTTGCCACTGACGTACAGCTGAGCAAAGCAGACCGCGTGTGTGGCACTCTGTCCCATATTGCCAGACCACACTTTGGCCGACTCAAAGTTGGGCGTGTTGAGCACAAATTCATTCGTGGACGCATCAAAGTCCGCCCGAGTGCCCATTGCTTTGGTGTTCGATCCATGTGCCAGTTCGGTGAGGGCAAAGCAGCCGAGAGCCTCAAAGTTGAGCAGATCGTCCAGCACGGCCAAGTGGCGGCTCGAGCCAGCGCCACGCAGACTAACAGTCACAAACTCGTACGCGAGAAACTTCTTGGCCGACAGTGACCAGTCGTACTGGCCCAGTGCCGAGTACAGTGTCTGGGTGAGCAGTGGATTCGAGATGAACTCATCGTCGGGCAGTAGATCGTACTCCATCAGCCGCTTGAAGCGCTTAAAAGTAATCTCACGCTTCTGTTCACGGGTCAACTCCTGGTCGGGTGTGTGTGCAAAGATGGGGTCGCCCTCGAGGGTACGGAAGATCCTGTTCTTGAAGCGAACCACCTCTTCAGTCTCCATCACCAGCTTCATGGCACGCCAGTCAAAGGAGGCCGAACGACGATACTCGGCCAGTGGCCCATCAGTGGGCAGCGGAGGCATCAAGTGGTCCAGCACTTGGTCGGTGTAGTCGGGCTTGATGCCGGTACGGTTCATACTGTGAATAATGCCAGACACGACGGCGTCATCCATTCTTGGAGTTAGTGCTGGTGGTTGTGGTTAGCACAGAGTTAAAGACACACAATCTGGTTGTAGAAGAAACAGACGAAATCAGTATAAAAGGCACAGAATGATGATGCAATCAACAGAGAAGTGAAAGACTATGGCGAGTTGGTTGCGGTAGTAAGAAAGTGCTCGATCGGACTGAGTTCGGCATAATTGGCACACAAAATTGGTTGGACAAGACAAGACGACTACAACACTACGTGGTGATCGACACTACACAACTGTGAGGCTGGAGAACATGACCAACACACAACGTTCGCATGTGGCTAACCATGCAAGTCAGTCAGTGGCACACACACTCACACAGTCAGAGGGAGAGAAAGAGAAAAGTGGAGTGAGTGTGGAGCGCCACCGAAAGGTGCTACACGAACTAAGAAGTAGAAGGCACTTGAGATGGAGATGATGAAGTGATGATGATGACCAAGACTGACTAATTCGAGCCAAACTGTGACTCAGGTGATAAGGCACTGAAAGAGTGAGATAGCGGACAGAACAGCAGCAGCCAGCCCGAGCGAGCGAGCGAGCGAGATGATGCGAGCTTTGAGGCGAACACGGAAAATAGCAACGCAAAATGCCTCACTCAACCACTGACTGACTGAGTGACACCGATCGAGCGAGAGAAACAAGTTCGGGTGATGTGAGGCTAACTCAACTCACTCACTTACACACACACAATCACTTCAGCCAAATAAAGTGTCCGACACGATGACGCCGAACTAAACGGCAGCCAGCAGCCAACCGACCGATCGAGAGACCTGTTCGGTGGCTAAACACTAAAACGGTCTCCGATCGAGAGCCGGTGACACAGACACACAAGCAGGAGTGCAATGCATTGCGCAAAAATAGCTTACATACGTGAGAGGTGAGGTGAGGCTTGTGTCCAGTAGGTCACCAAAAGGAAGGCGATGACACACACGTGCCGGAGGATAGAGGCTGGCGTGGATCGGCGTGATCAAGAGGCCACTCTTGATGATCGGGAGGATTGGTGGTGGTGGTGGTGGTGGTGTCCGCAGTGGACAGATCGGTGGCGATCGGCAGTAGAAGAACAAACTTGGAAAGCAAAGTCGAACAGGCCAGAAGACGATCAAGACGAGAGCAGACAATACTTTCCTTGACGAAGGCAACCAGGCACGAGAGACAAGAGAAAGCGAATGAAGACCAAATGACAAAGACGTCTAAGTACTACTAACTGAACGAGCGAGAGGTGATCGTGACTGATGGACAGTGTGAGTGCTGAGTGATGTGACTCGTCGATGACAATCAAACTGAACATGACTGCGGACTGGACTGGACATAGCGGTGGTGCTGTTGCTGGTAAACACACAGAACAGTGGCACGCCACACTGGCCATACTCGTCATAGTAGACATTATGTCAAGTTCATTACGATCGTACTGTGCACACACACACACACAGACGACATACAGGAGCTAGTGCACTACACACAAGACATTACAAATTGGCCATAAACTTTGTAGTACTGAATGGTGAACTTGAACGATGATGATGATGGTGACGAGATGAGTAACATTGCCATCGATCGATAATGACCTGCTCAGTGGCAATTGTGTCTGTGCTCCCGCTGCCGTCGCCACCACCGTTCGTACACTTTTGTCGTATTAGTGGCGTTCGACCTAAACCGACGCCCAATGATGGACCAAGTCAAGTTCGATACATATAGACAACGTTAATTAACAGTCACATTTGAACATTACAAAATGGCCAAATCAAGCACTGTTCAAACAGTACAGTCTACTGCAAAATAGTGCACACACACACACACACACTCTAAACGGGGAAATTAACTGCACATTTATAACTTCAATTGTAACGACTTTATGTGAAATTGAACACAATCATTGATCGTTTCGATTGTTTTGTGTCCGAAAATCCAAATGCACACGTAAGTGTGTGGCCGAAATGCTTTAAAAAAACAAAGTGCGCGTCCATAAAATTGGCTCACTTTGCATTTGTGCTGCTGCTGCATTTCGCAAACGATCGTAAATATACATTGTATTGTGTGTGTTGCAGCGCTCGGGTTTTTTTCAGATTCAGATATCGTCATAGAAATTAAAAGTTGATCAAAGTTGTACTGCATTTGTCTGTATGTGTGTCTATGTATGTTCGTATGTGTCCATTCACAGGACCAACCTGTGAATAGTTCAACTCCCGAAATAGCCATCACCGGTCAGTGAGTGTGCACTTTGTATCCGATCTATTTGTGATGATGTTCAAATCTGCATGCAATGGTGCAGCCATTCGCAGCCTTACTCACATATTTCACATATCTCTCGGGTTAAATCTCTCTCTCTCTCTCTCTCTCTCTCTCTCTCTCTCTCTCTCTCTCTCTCTCTCTCTCTCTCTGTCTCTCTCTGTCTCTCTCTCTCTCTCTCTCTCTCTCTCTCTCTCTCTCTCTCTCTCTCTCTCTCTCTCTCTCTCTCTCTCTCTCTCTCTCTCTCTCTCCCTCTCTCTCTCTCTCTCTCTCTCTCTCTCTCTCTCTCTCTCTCTCTCTCTCTCTCCCTCCCTCCCTCCCTCTCTCTCCTCTCTCTCTCTCTCTCTCTCTCTCTCTCTCTCTCTCTCTCTATCTCTGTCTCTCTCGTGCATTGTTGTTCAATCCGAATAAGCATATTTAAATGAATATTGCATTTGGAACGACTTAACATGTACAGACGCTCGAATATATTGAAAATTCGTATTCACAAACAAAAAGTGAAACATATATGCACACACGAAACTAGTTTAGTTCCTGTCTCATGACTCTGCTGCTGCTGCTTATTTTTGATGATGCGGGTTAACTGGATTTGTGCACTTTGCGTACACAAACACAGACACAGACACATTTGCACAGAGCATCGAACCAAACGCATACACACACAAATGTGCAAAAGTGCAGTCGACATTACCCAACAGCAGCAGCAGCAGCAGCAGCTCACTGACATGTAACTGTTAATTGGACATGAACCTGTTTGAACTTGCTATCTATCGCGCTAATTCAGAGATTTGCCTGTTTGTGTGTCTGCAGATTTGACGACACAAAACAACAACAATTAGCAACAGTATTTTTTGTCAGTGCATCCGAGTTGAAATTGTGTTAATTGTTAGTATTTTTGGTTGTTGCATTGTCGTCGTTTGGATTAGTTACAACTGCATGGAATGCACTTGGTAATCGTGCACTAATTGCACTCAAAGTCTCGGTGCGTTTCGAGTTTGGTTTTGGGCACTTTTGTCACGTCAAGCAGAGTGTAATGTTAATAGGCATACTCGTGCAATGAGACACTTTGTGTGATTGATTAATTGTACACTAAACGTAAGGTAAATAGTGAGTGCATGTATGTATGTATGCAATCAATGTTTGTACGTATATTAGCTAGAAAAGTGTCATTTTCCCAAATGATTGCAATATGTGTGTAATGTGTGTGTGTGTGCCTGAAAATAGACATCATTTTGAATGTATTGTCAATTGTCGTATGTTGTAGTAGTATTCAACTGAGTGCTAGCGATCATCATCATCATTATGGCCAATTGTCGAATAGAATGACGACTAACACAAACAAATAAACATTGTGGCTCAATGTTGAATGCATGCATGGGAAAACCCATTTACAAACAGAACAGTGAACATATGGGGAAATGTGCAAGGTCAAGTCGAGTGGCCCACCGAGTGAACAATATTGATGACATGTCTCGACATGCCATTTCGATTTCAATTTGTTCGTTCTATTCCATTGGGGAATATTATAATATGAATGTACGTTGTATGTGTGTTCATGTATGTTCATGTTCTTGCTAATGGAACACTTTAACGGTGTATGAGTGTGATTGCATTTGCATTCGATTCGATACGGTGCTCCCATGAGAAAGGGTACATACATCCAATAGATTGGAACAAATTGGGTGTTAATGCCCACAGGACAGGACAGTGCTGTACAACAACACTGACGGTAAATCAACTTGTTATCGTTGCTCTCTAAGTGGACCATTTTGTGTGTGTGTGTGTGTGTGTGTGTGTGTGTGTGTGTGTGTGCACTTTACGGGAACGAGTGTGTGTGTGCAATTGAATGCTCACGGGGAATGCTGTTCAATTCGATTCTAATGCTAAGGCGAATATATGATGCGCTGCTTAGTCGTCCTCTGTGAATCACTCATAGACGCACACTCCGAGTCTGTGTGTGTTTGTGTGTGTTGTGTTTTGGCCAGTGCACCGTTCTGTCTATCCACTCGTGTGTGTGTGTGTCTGTGTGTGTGCACTCCACTCTGCACTGGTTCTACATTCCGTTACTGGTCAACTGGCCCAGTGCCATCACCATCACCACTGCACCATCGAGTCAACCACCATCCTGTTGTCATCATCATCGTTGTAGTCATCTGCCAACACTCGTTCCCGTCCCACACACAAACGCACACACACCTTTGCCCAATCCGAGTGCCGAGTGCTTCTCCGTCTATTCTGTTTTGTTGTTGTTGTTGTTATTGCTTCGTATTGAACTCTCTCGCAAATGGATCAATAACGCGTCAGTCGAGTTCTGTTTTCGCCCTAAAAGTGAAGTGCCATATCAATTGAATCAAGCCAATTTGCACGGGTCGTCGTGTTGTTTCGTCACATCGGTCCGCCGTAGCCGCTTACTTGTGTGTGTGCGTGTGTACTTGTGTGCCTGGATGTCTGCCGTACACGAACCAAATGTGTGCATTCGTTAATTAATTAGTCCATACTGTAATAGACTGTGCTAATTGTGCCACCTCCACTGTGTCTAACTGTGTACGGCATCTTTATTGTGTGTGTGTGCACATTGCTCTACTCACACTCGTCGGCTGATCTTTGTACATTTGTGTTTGACATTACGTGTAATGGCTTTGTGATTATGACTGAGAGTGTTAGGCCATTGGTGGTACAGAACACACTGGTTGTAGCCGGCTGCTGTTTTGACTGAAATCACCGCTCAATTAGATTACGTTTTGCACTTTACGATAGCACACGAATGACATTTTGAGTGTGTTATAAATCAAATCTGCTTACTGCTGTATCAAACACACTCACTCACTCACTCACTCACTCCTTGTGTTCCATCATCGATTGGTTCATCGAGTGTTCCACCATTGTTCCACCACCACCACTAGATCCACTACTAGTAGCTTGTGCACACCGTCCTCTGGAGAATGGGCCAAACTGGCGGCATACCCCATCACCACCATCGAGCTGGCCACCAACTGTCGAGATTTAAGCGGCGTTCGAGTCGAGTACAGGCTCAATTTGACAACTGCAACAGCAGTAGCAATAGCAGCAGCAACGGTGCACACTCGCTGGCCATGAGGAAGTTCATCATCACCTCGGCTCACGGTTCATTATCAACATCGCACATCCTCACAACAACACAACTACCGCTCGCATCATTAGCATCCACTCACACTATCATCATCAGTTAATCAGTCACATCATCATCATCACAGTTGGCTGAACAGTCCAAATGCCTTCAGTACCACACACAACGTACCTTGATGCACACACCAACACAAACACTCACACGCTGTCATCACTTTGATCAAACCACTCACCAAGCTCACTCTTGTGCTTGAATCTGAGCACACCTTTACACACTTGCACCAACTAATTCACATTCTGTAGAACACACAAAGTGTCCTGTGAAGACTGTCAAACTGTCCCGTCGCCGGTTGCCACCACCAAACAAGAGGATCTCCTCAAGACGTAACGCACAACGAGCAGCAGCACCCGTCACTCGAAAGTCCACAACTCCAGCAAGTCTCAACCAGTCCATCGCTCACCAGTCTAGTACAATGTCCCTCAATCGTAATTTCTTTCGGTTCGGCTGCGGCTGTGTCATTCTCCTGCTGTTGTCCCTCACCATCGGTAAGTCCATACAACCGCTCTACCTATACTTCCCTCATCTTATCTTACCTTACCTCTTATCTGTCGCACATTTGCTTATTTTTTTACAGTGTACCATAAACTAACACTTTTCGGAGATCCTCGAGGCATCCACTTTGACAAGTCCGACACGTACACCGTGATGGACGAGCAGAAGGTCTCGTGGTCTCAGATCTATCGCGGTACTGAGCCACTTCGCCTCTCGAAGAAAGCTATTGACCGACCGCCCGCAATGCAGCCACCACCCCAGAATGAAGCCGCCGCCGACCCGAGTGCCAAACAAGTGATCGAGCAGCTGCAGAGTGAGATCACTCGGCTGCAGCGTCGGCTGGACCAGATGGAGCGTCGACAGAATGAGATTCAGTCAGAGTCGGCACAGAGTGGTCCGAAGAAGTTCGTTCAAACCAAGCAGCTGCCATATTCACAGAAGAAGCGAATTTTGATCACCGGTGGTGCTGGATTCGTTGGCTCACATCTGCTCGATCGGCTGATCACCGATGGACACGAAGTGATCGTAGCGGATAACTTCTACACAGGTATGTCCTTGTTCTCTCTCTCTCTCTCTCTCTCTCTCTCTCTCTCTCTCTCTCTCTCCCTCTCTCTCTCTCTCTCTCTCTCTCTCTCTCTCTCTCCCCTCTCTCTCCCTCTCTCTCTCTTTCCATCTCTCTCTCTCCCTCTCTCTTTCTATCTCTCTCTCTTCCTCTCTCTCCCTCTCTCATTTTCCATCTCTCTCCCCCTCTCTCTCTCTCTCTCTCTCTCTCTCTCTCTCTTTCCATCTCTCTCTCTCTCCCCTCTCTCTTTCTATCTCTCTCTCTCTCCCTCTCTCTCCCTCTCTCATTTTCCATCTCTCTCCCTCTCTCTCTCTCTCTCTCCCTCTCTCCCTCTCCCTCTCTCTCTCTCTCTCTCTTTCTCTCTCTCTCTCCCTCCCTCTCTCTCTCTCTCTCTCTCTCTCTCTCTCTCTCTCCCTCCCTCTCTCTCTCTCTCTCTCTCTCTCTCTCTCTCTCTCTCTCTCTCTATTCTCTTTCTAATGCACTTGACTACACTTAGGTCGTCGACGCAACATCGAACACTGGCTCGGTCATCCCAACTTTGAGCTACTGCACCATGATGTGGTCAATCCTCTGTACGTGGAAGTGGACGAGATTTACCATTTGGCCTCACCTGCCTCACCGCCTCACTACATGATGAACGCTGTCAAGACCATCAAGACCAACACCGTCGGCACCATTAACATGTTGGGCCTGGCCAAGCGTGTTGGTGCCCGCATCTTGGTGGCTTCTACCTCGGAGGTGTACGGTGACCCTGTGGAGCATCCACAGAGCGAGTCCTACTGGGGTCACGTCAATCCAATTGGTCCACGGTCGTGCTATGATGAGGGCAAGCGAGTGGCTGAGTCACTGACTGTGGCCTATGCCAAGCAGGAGAAGCTCGACGTACGCATTGCTCGCATCTTCAACACCTACGGACCGCGGATGCACGTCTCGGACGGCCGGGTTGTGTCCAACTTTATCAGTCAGGCTCTGCAGGGTCAGAAGTTGACCATCTACGGGGAGGGCCACCAGACTCGATCATTCCAGTTTGTGTACGACCTGGTGGACGGACTGGTCCGCCTGATGGCGAGCAACTTCACCACACCGGTCAACCTGGGCAATCCCGAGGAGTACACCATCAATCAGTTTGCCACTGTGGTGCTCGACCTGGTGCACGGCAACAGTACCGCCAGTGGCCGGGAGAACATACCATCACGGGAGAAGGTGCCCGAGAAGTATGCGCCCTATCTGCAGTTCTTTCCCTCGCCCCAGGACGATCCACGTCGCCGTCGTCCGGACATTTCGTTGGCTCGTCGAGTGCTCAACTGGTACCCGAACATTACGGTGGCCGACGGCCTCAGCCGGACTATCGACTACTTCCGAGGCGAACTGAAGCTGTCCCTTGGCAATTGAGAAGAACTGCCAGCCAGGACAAGCCGCACAGGATGTGATGACTAGTCACGCCAAGTTCTCACGCCTCCCACCCCACCCAACCTTCTGGTCTCGTTCCAACTGTACAATCCACCAAATGTAAATCTTGGTTGTGCAGCTCTCTCATCTTTCTCTCACAGTCCCCACCAACTGCCCCTAACTTTATTATTACACTATCCTTCTTTGTTTCGCTCCTGTACATATTTTTGTTTGCCTTTTCATTTTGTGTTCATCTATGGATTGATGCTGCACCACTGCACCGTGTTATCTGTCACTGACTCTCGCTCCTCTCTCTCTCTCTCTCTCCTCTCTCTCTCTCTCTCTCTCTCTCTCTCTCTCTCTCTCTCTCTCTCTCTCTCTCTCTCTCTCTCTCCCGCTCCCTCTGTCCTCACGGCACTGCACATGTCCCGTCGAACGGGACGCATTTGTGTGGCCTCTTGTGCTATATAGAGTGCCAACGCCTCGGTCAGCTCATCCGACGGGCACTGACCGATCGATGCGCGTACGGCGTGCTCCCAATCTCCTGTCCTCACTTTCTCTCTCTCTCTCTTGTGTGCACACTATCAAACTGTAATATTCCTTCGATTCAATAAAGCGTAAAGATTTTCGCATTCGTTGGCTTCCGATGGCTCATTTAGGTGATATGATGCCACATTTAGAGCTGAGTGGTCCGTACCTCAATCGAGCCATGCAGCCACAACCAGCTTTGCAACCTCACCACAGACCTGGACCAGTCGATAGCTTCAATAATCAATTCAATCTTCATCCGAACGAACAGATTCCACTTGAACCAGTGAAGATTGATTCGGTAGTTAACGCTGGCGGACGGACTCGTCTTCTCTTACGGCCGCCTGGCGGTCTGTCCAATTCGTGGCGATCATGGACCAATTGGATGGACTGTTCGTCGCAAGTGTCCCTTCCGTTTGGTCGTTACAATCTTGTCCCTTGCCTCACTGCCACACTAATCTTCCTCATACTACTCAACCTGGTCCTGTTTGTTTGGATTGTCACTTCGTTGAGGCTGCACCAGGTAAGTCTGACTTTTCGCATACTCGGTTTGTCCACATTATTTCACCAATATTAGACGCCACATCAACTCTCGGTGGTAAGTCAACATCAATTCAATGCACACGAGAGAGCACAAGTCCAAGTGGATGGTGTACTGAGTGCAAAGGGCATGCTTTACTCGAACTCGGTCAGAAGCGTCTCCAGTGGACAGTTGCACATCGAATCGCCAGAAGGCGAGAACAGTCGAATCCAACTCGTCCACACTGACCCAGTCAGCGGACTGGAGGAATCGATCATACTCGCAGATGATCACATCGAACTGAAGACATCGAACTTGCTGGTGCACTCGGCACATCACGGCGCACAGTCACATCGTCGTCCAGTAATGCAACTCACTGCCAGTCAGTTGATGCTCGACGACCAGGTCAGTCAGTTGAGATCGTCCGCTGGTGGTCTGCGAATCACACAACAGTTGAACAGCAGTTCAGTGCAGGCCAATTCGATACACGATCTCAGGTAATTGTACTGTCTCTCTCTCTCTCTCTCTCTCTCTCTCTCTAGCCCTCTCGCCCTCTCGCCCTCTCTCGCTCTCTGTCTCTCTCTCTCTCTCTCTCTCTCTCTCTCTCTCTCTCTCTCTCTCTCTCTCTCGCTCTCTCCCTCTCTCCCTCTCTCTCTCTCTCTCTCTCTCTCTCTCTCTCCCTCTCTCCCACTCTCTCTCTCTCTCTCTCTAGCCCTCTCGCTCTCTCGCTCTCTCCCTCTCTCCCTCTCTCGCTCTCTCGCTCTCTCCCTCTCTTCCTATCTCCCACTCTCCCACTCTCTCTCTCTCTCTCTCTCTCTCTAGCCCTCTCGCCCTCTCTCTCTCCCTCTCTCTCTCTCTCTCTCTCTCTCTCTCTCCCTCTCTCTCTCTCCCTCTCTCTCTCTCTAGCCCTCTCTCTCTCTCTCTCTCTCTCTCTCTCTCTCCAACTCGCTCTTTCGCTCTCTCTCTCTCACTCTCTCCAACTCGCTCTTTCGCTCTCTCTCTCTCTCTCTCTCCTGCAACCTGTCTAATTTGTGTTGTTGTTAACATTCATCCGCACAGAATCGAATCACGTAACGAACAGTTGAAACTCACCTCCGAGAGAGCGATCGATGTTGAGGCAATCAATGGCCAGGTTCGGGCCAGTGGCCACTCGGGCGTACTACTGCACTCGGCCCGTAATGGCACGTTGGTGCTCGACAGTGCCAAGGTGCAGATGACTCACTTCAAGCAGTACCACCATCATCATCAGCTGATGCATCAACGCAATCGATACCATGACCAAGACCAAGGCCAACAAACAGACAAGAAGAAGAAGACGAAGGTCGAGCCAATTGCTTATCAGGTAAGAGATGGACTAACTAGAGACAACTCGATTGATAAGTTAAATTCGTTATCAGTTATGCATCTGTGGTGATGGTAACATGTTCATCGCGGACGCACACAACATGTGCGAGGCGGACCTGTCCATTTGTGCCAATTAAGCCAACAAGAAAGCGAACAACATAGTCAATAACTTGATTTATTAGACTTTTGGGATACATTCGAATACATTACATGTCAAAACATATCAAACGATAAATAGTATAAAATAAGATAAAATGTACTAACACTATTGTGCTGTAATAAGTGGAATATTGTATTAATATTATTAAATAAATTAGATGTACTCGTGGTTGGTGGAACTGTCATTAGGACCACCACCGCCACAAGCACCTTCACATTCAAAAGCGGGCTCGTTTTGTATTGTTCACCTTGTCCCAATACAGATCGGCCTCCTTCTCACCGAGAATTCCAACATTTCGGACTTGAACCTCAGGGCCCAACAGACTTCGCAACAGTGCCTGACACTGTGGTGTCACCAACTTGACGGCCGCATCGAGTGAGTGCGCTCGTATGAACAGCTTTTGCTTCAGGCTACCGTCCGGATTGAATTGGATCATCTTGTCCGAGATGTCAATGAAGGCAATCTCACTCTGATTGGGCACCACCGTGGACGGATTGTCCGGATCGTAGTGCTCCTGCTCAAACAGTGAACGGAATTGTTTGCGCAACTTTGGTGTGTCTAGGTTTTGGACATCAGTGGTGAGCAGATCCATTTGGACTATGGTGCCTGGGTTGAGGACACGTTTCGGTGCTTGGTGCTGCTGCTGCTGTTGGTGTTGGTGGTGTGGCTGTTGGTGGTGGTGCTGTTGGTGGTGCTGTTGATGATGAAGGTGCTGGGACTGGTGTTGGTAATGCTGCTGTTGGTGTTGATGTTGGCTTTGGTAATGCTGTTGGTGGAGTTGTTGGTGATGTTGTTGTGCATGTTGAGAATGTCGTTGATATGACTGACTTTGTGCCTTTGAGGAGTGTCGTTGTCGATGATGTTGCTGTGTTCGTTGCTCAATTGGCTGCTGCGGCTGGGGCAACGGTTGATTGTTGGCAATCATCTGAGCGGCAATCGAGTTGGGCTTTGGCTTGGAAATGTCAAAATTGGCCAACACCGCTCGGCACAGCTCTGCATTGTTGCATGGCAGAGTGTGCATGGTGGCCTGTGCGTTCTTCTGCAGCTTGAGATAACGATTCTTGTACTGATTCCAGCGCTGCTTTGACATGACACGAAGTGGCTCGAAGGCTTGTTGGATTGGTGCCGGTATGTCTGGAAGCGGGATGGCAACCATTTCCTCACGCTCAGATGTCGATAACGAGCAGGTCGTGGAAGGGGACACTTCTTTTGGCACTTGCTCCTTGTTACCATCGTTGTCGGATTCGTTACCGCTGGCTTGCTGCTGTTCATCATCCAAAGCAAACTTGACCTTCTTGGCACCGGTTGGGATGTTCTCACTTGACTGTTCACTCAAGTCAAGCTCATCATGATCGCGCTTCCTCTGTACAAACAAACAAAATCAATCAAAATCAAACAACACTCAACACAATCATCATCACTACCACCGCTCTTCCTCTCTTCTCATTCTCTCTCTCTCTCTCTCTCTCTCTCTCTCTCTCTCTCTCTCTCTCTCTCTCTCTCTCTCGCCCTCTCTCGCCCTCTCTCGCCCTCTCTCGCCCTCTCTCGCCCTCTCTCGCACTCTCTCTCTCTCGCCCTCTCTCTCTCGCCCTCTCTCTCCCTCTCTCTCTCTCTCTCTCTCTCTCTCTCTCTCTCTCTCTCTCTCTCTCTCTCTCTCTCTCTCTCGCCCTCTCCTCTCGCCCTCTCTCTCTCTCTCTCTCTCTCTCTCTCTCTCTCTCGCCCTCTCTCTCTCGCCCTCTCTCTCTCTCTCTCTCTCTCTCTCGCCCTCTCCTCTCGCCCTCTCGCCCTCTCTCTCTCTCTCTCTCTCTCTCTCTCTCTCTCTCTCTCTCTCTCTCTCTCTCTCTCGCCCTCTCTCTCTCTCTCTCTCTCTCTCGCCCTCTCTCTTTCTCCCCCTATCATGGACCAAACCGCCAAACAAATGGGATCAAACCAACCTTATTAACCTGAACTGGTTCATCATCACTCTTGCCAGCAGCAGCATCACCCTCCTCTGCAGTTGTTGGTTGTTGCTCCTCTTCATTGGTCTTCTCCTTTTCCTTCTTCTGTTGAGCCTCCTGTTGTTCAAAGTACTTGCATGCCTTCTCAACCGAGCTCGTACCCGCAAACTCAATGAACGCAAAGCCCATCAGCTCCTTCGACTGACGATAGCGCGGTGTCCGTATCGACAGAATAGGACCAAAGTGTTCAAAGGCCGCCTTGAGCCACTGGAAGATGTCCGTGATGGTGTAGTCGAACCGCTCCACATAGATTGTGCGTGCATTCGATTCGACATTTGCATTGAAGAATGGCTCGCGTCTTGAGATGTTGCCCGTGTGCACATCGTAGAACAGCTCGGTCTCGAAGGCGGTGAACTCGGGCTGAAAGCGAAAAGCATTCACCAGATCGTGCTCGTTGCTGGTGATGGTGGCGATCTTGTTAAAGGTGAGAAAGGTGAGCAGTGGCACCTTCTTGGTGCCAGCCAGATACTCGCGAGTGAGGTGACTGTTGTCCTCACTGGTGCCTTCACTCGGGTTCTCACGATCGATTCCGGTCAATTTGCGCATAAACTTGTCATGACGCAAGTTGGAGTCACTAAAGTAGAAGGCAATCTAAGGGACAGAAATGTCAAAGAGCACTCACACAGAATGGTTACTGATCTTACCTGTTCGCGTATTTTGCGGAATATCTCACGCTTTCGCTTTCGATGACGCGGCTTCTTGCCCGACGGTCGGTTGATGTTGTGCTCAGTGGTGGTGATGCCCGCGGTGGTGGTGATCGTAATACTCGGTGGTGTGCTCATCACGGCATTGCCACTGTTGTTGTCCACAATCAACAGTGCAGTGTCGGCCACTGTCGAGTCACCAGCCACGACGCTCGGCTCAGGCGGATCTAAGTGCACGCTGGTCATCTTCTGTAGACGTAAGACAGAAGTGACACTTTACAACTACACACAACTGTCACTTGGTGATGATGACGACGACGATGAATTGTTTAGTGTACGAGCACAGACAGATCGGCGATCAGAACGAGACAGCAACGTTGCGTTGAGCACTACTGACAGACACAAACCGAGAATAGACAGACATTGAGTGTATTGGCAATGTGCTGCACAGCCATGTTTCGCATTGGCTCACTCACAGGCTCATGCACACACACACGAGCTCGGTGTAACTAATGTTAATGGCGAGCGCGACACAGAGAGGAGAGTGAGAGAGAGAGCGAGAGAGAGAGAGAGAGAGAGAGAGAGAGAGAGAGAGAGAGAGAGAGAGAGAGAGAAATGAGCGAGAGCCTCAAAGTCTGTCACAGCAAGCACACACAGCACACAAAGCTATCGACAAGCGTAACGAGCCAACCGATCAGTGAGAGAGAGAGAGGAGCAGACATTGATCGTATACACGACACTCGACGACACGCACTCACACGCCCATTGATTCGATTGACAATCACTAGATAGCGGTAGCATTCTAACACGAATTTAATATTACACAAACGAACGCACATTTAAATAATATATAAACCACTAAAATGTTTAGTAATAATTAATAATTAATAAATTCATTAATAATTTAATGACAATGTTATTTATAATATGAATTGACAGAATTTATAATGACAATATTCTGGTGCAATCCGGTTTGTTGTGTGCAGGCCAGACAGACAGAATTATTAAAATAGTGAGTCGACTAAATTGATTATTCAAATTGTGTGACGAATTGTGTGCGTTGTGTTGTATAAAGAATGCGATTAGGCACTTTTGGTTTAGTAATATAAGGTTTGGTAATGAAGGTATATATGTTTGTGTATGTTGCACTCGTATTACAAAGGCTCACATGACAAGCACACACACACACACGATGATTGGCACTTGAATATTATTGATCGTTCCAAAACGCACACTAATTGACATTAAGCGTGCGACACATAAAGAGCGCGCGAGATGACACTCTTTTGGTATGTGTGCATTCTTGAGTGTTTGTGTGTGTGTGTTAGTGCCTTTGTTCGAATGACATTTAGCTATTGTGCTATTGGGTGATGACGAGGGCAATTTGGTGGTAGACATTGACATTTCGCCCGAAAGTGATGTGTGCTGCAAGCTGCTGGCTCAAGTGGAGTTGTGTCAACCATTTCACTTTATTGTGCCAACTCACTCACTCGGCAAACACACAGACACAAACACACAGACACATACGCACACACAGTTCCAACGAACGAATTTTTATATGATGATGGCGATGAAAGCCAACACGACACCAGAAAATGATCAAATATCATAAAGTCATTATGGCATTTGAGGTGTGTGTGTGTGTGTGTGTGTGTGTGTGTGTGTGTGTGTGTGTGTGTGTGTGTGTGTGTGTGTGTGTGTGTGTGTGTGTGTGTGTGTGTGTGTGTGTGTGTGTGTGTGTGTGTGACTTTATGTGACTGCTTGACAATGACACACTCGAATGTAGTCAAACCGAGAGATACTTTTTGAACAGCCAGTTCACTTACGGTTTAGTCACATGAACGCTTCCTATTGCCTCAATCTGGTTTGGTTCGGCACTCGTCACTTGTCACAATCGTTTTGATCACGTTGGCATGATGACAACCACAAAAAATCGAGAGAGGAAGAGATCGATAATTGCGTGCACTTGCAACATTCCACTGAACACAAAGCCAACTCCGCATAATCTATATATTGTTTATTGCTTTATCATACAACAATTATGTGAACAACAACAGACAACAATATGTATAATAATGTATATAATAACAATAATGGTAATAACAAAGTATTATGATAGCGAGCGCGCAGTGACACATTTGCACCGGGAAGACAAATTGGAAGGGTTTGATTTGATTCGAGCGAGGGTGAGTTTGAGAGTTGGTTGAAATGGCGGTGTTTGGTTTGTGTTTGGCTGAAATGGCCAAATGGAATATGCCAGTCTGGCTGACTGACCAGTTGACTAATGGCTAGCATATGTAATATGTGTATAGATTGTCTTGTTTGGTACAGTTTGAGGTGGTCGGGTCAGGTTCGAGTGATTAAAGGTCAATAACAATTGGTTTATATATATTATATGAACAACATTATAATGTACAATAGGTGCGAGAGATGACCATTCTATGTACATAGTGACTGATTGGCATCTGACTGAGAGAGACTTGATATGAGTGTGGGTGTGGGTGGGTGTGGGTATGTGCGGGGATGTGTGTGTGAGTGAGAGAAAAGTGCACTTGGGAAATAGTAACCTAAGTAATCAAACAGGGAAAGACTTGGTTCGGAAGTGTTTGGTTTGAGCGAGCAAACCGATCAAGGCACTCTCTTTGACATCTTTCTGATTGATTGGCTCGATTGGATGAGATGTATTGGGATTTGTACAGGATGAGAGCATTGGTCGGTGACAAGGCGATTCGTGTGTGTGTGTCGATTACATAAATAAGAGTGCGCAATGGGAATTGTGAGTGTGTGTGTGTGTGAGTGTGAGTTTGTGTAATGTGATGGCACTTGGCACAACTTAAGCTGGCAGAACGGCTTTCACTTCGAGATCATCCGACTCTTCAGTGTCGTAAGAACTGGCTGAGGTGGTGGTGGTGGGCAGGTAGACAATCTCCCCACCGTTGATCAGGTGCATCTGCTTCTCTCTCAGGTCATCATGATCGCAGCTGCTCTTTTGGTCGTCGACAAACTTCTTGGAAGGCTGTCGAGTGGTGAGGTAAACAGTGAGGTGGATGACGATCAGAATGGACAGACAAAGCAGACAGCAGACGAGGTTGAACCAAATCAGAATGAGCGGAGTTGCTTCGATGTACTGGCCCACCATGGAGGGAGACACCGCGGCGGTCAAACCACCGGCAAACACAAAGATCGAACCAATTCGATTGGTCACACGGATTTGATTCTCAAGGAAGGCATAGATTGAGGCATAGACCGAGGAGAATCCAACTCCCAGGATGCCATTACCGATCCACAGCATGGTGACTGAGGAGTTGGCATAGAGTGCCAGAATGACTGTGCCCAGCAGCATGAGAAAGTGGTTGGAGTAGAGGATGGTCTGTGGCCGCAGCTTGATGGCCAGTGGAATGGACAGACCTCGGCCGACGGTGAAGGCGAGTGCAGCCGCGGAGGACATCATGGCAGCAGTGGACGGGCTAATGTCCAGTTCGGTGTTCACTACAAAGGTTGGCAGAAATTGGAGATGCATCTGTTCCATGCCCACGAAGAAGGTGAGGAACATGGAGCCCATGGTGACCAGCCAAATGGTGATGCACGGCGGTGACTTGCGCTTAATGTATTGGTGCAGCGAGAACTCTTGAGATCCTTCCAAACCTAATGAGAGAAGAGGACACGAGTTAGTGAGTGCGTGACAAATAAGCCAAAGCCAGCGAGTGACTTACCATGTTCGGTGCCCTTCATTGGGTTCACTTCCCGCCTGTTCTTGGCACTGACTGGTGGCTCGTACTTCTTGTAGTAGTACAGCACCAGCACCACCAACGAACTAATCACAGTAATGGCGCCAGCAATGGCATATGGAATATAGATCAGGAAATCAATTGGATCAATTGCGGGCAGTGAGCCATCAGAGCTAGTTCCATTGGCAATGGTTTCGTTGACCACATCGGACAGGGTGGTCGTCGACGAACTGTTCATCGAACTCAACATCTCAAAAGGCAACAAGGTGGAGGGCACAAGTGAGCTTGGCGTAGAGGAGACCGTGGTGGACTCCATGTGAGGAATGCCGTGGCCACCAGTGTGGACGGACTCGCTCGAGAGGAAAGGCTCACAGATGAGCGGCGCGACAAAGGAGCCAATGCCGTAGGTGAAGTGCAGTGCCTGCATGAACGGGCCACTGTCTTCAGCCCAGATTTCCAGAATCCACACATTGATGGCAGTGTCGAAGGAGCCAATGGAGAAGCCATTGATGCCCGCCAGTACGAGCAATTGGGTGAGCGAGGTACAGTGAGGCATGATGGCGAGTGTCACGCCCATCAGGGAGAGGAAAAAGACAAAGATCAACTGACGGTTGATGTACTTGAAGAGAAAACCACCTAAAGACGTGAACGGGTTAGGAACGGAAACAACAAACCAAAGTGAGTCGAGTGCTTACCTAGAGATCCAAAAGTGTAACCCGCTGAGCGTACCGTGTAGATGAGAGAGATGCGCTCAATGGTGGTCTGGAAAAGTCCAGCCAACTCGATCAAAGTCGGTCCGACAACGTAAAAGTTAACGCCCTGTAGAGAGTGAAGAGGGTTAGTGATGAGAGAGAGAGAGAGAGAGAGAGAGAGAGAGAGAGAGAGAGAGAGAGAGAGAGAGAGAGAGAGAGAGAGAGAGAGAGAGAGAGCTAATCATCAAGGAACTCTTTGTAATACTGAACAGGCGCGTCATTGACCGCTAATGAGTTCGATTTGGGTAATCGAACAGTGTACTGAACAGTCTAGCTATCATCAATAGACTAATTCGACAATCTATGCAAAGTACAGAGCGGGCAATAGTAGGCAATCGAGGCAATATACTTACATAGGCGAAGTAGCAGAAGAAGAGTGCAAATGTGAGCACATATTTGTAGGTCTTGGACATAGTCATGGTGAAGCTGTGTGTCTGTGTGTGGGCTGGGGGGCAAACAAATACCGACTAGGAACTTGGGGCTTGGATTGACTGGGTACGAAGGATGCCCTTTGTGCAACACACAGAAATAGTTGCGCTTGGAGAGAGTGGCGCGTACAATAGGGAAGTAGGCGCCCGATCAAATTTTGAATGCTATTGGCGCGTAAATGTATATAGCGCGCAACGTTGGACAAGCGGAGAGAGAGAGAGAGGGAGATGAGACCAGGTGAGTGAAGTGAGCTGACAACGGGACAAAGTGGTGGTGTGTCCGTTGGCCTGGGACTGGTCTTCAGGATGGAAATTCGGTCGCTTGTGAGGTAGTCATTCGAGGACAGCTGCAAGTAGTAGACGGGCACATCGACAACAGACTGATCGACTGTGATGATGAACTGAAGGCACTGAAGGCAAGTGAATGTAAGCGTGAGCGTAGTATGTGAGCGTAGTATGTTCAATCACAGAGAAAGAAGAGAGAGAGGGACTTGATGGTGTAGAGCAGAATGAGAAAAAGTGGCAAAGTCAAAGTCGGACTCGAGTGATCGTCCAAGTGATCGTCTCCAAAGCGGAGTGGTGGTGAAGGCGCGAGGCCGGAGAAGAACTAATTTAGTTCGTCAGTGATCGGCCTTTTATACACAAAAATCGTGTTCGCCAGTGCTGACAGCGATCGCGGACTGCTGCTGCTGACTTGTCGCGAAGTGGTGTCTGTGGCTCGATCGGTGGCTGAAGCATTGAAGTGATGTGTGTGTGCGTGTGCGCGCAGTGGTGCACAGTGCTGCGATCGTTGGTGGAGCATCGAGTGTGGTGCGCCATTGCCGCGACCATATCACCGCGCCAACGAACTACTGCTCCTGTCCTGTGACCCACTAGGTCCACTCACCGTACAGTCACCGAGCCATTTCACGGTGCCTCCCACCGGTGACTCAATGCTGACATGATGATGATGATCATCAATCGATTGAACTGACTGTGGCTGAACCTGAGAGATGACTGACAAGACACCACCGACTAACACGAGCAACACGTTACTGTGCTTGTCGTAATGGTCAAATAATGGTCAATATGGACTCGATCTAGAGCTTGGTCAACTTGTGTAAGCCTTATGACGATCTTAACCTGAGTGAGTCTGTTTTCCAATCTGTCAAGTTGAACAGTTCAATCAAACAACCAATGACGAACGAAAATGTGTCTACTACTTTCACACAACGGTCTTGTTGGTGACCAGTGACTAGTGTGCTGACCAGTGGCCATACATGGCCATGTCGACCAAGTGAGCACCATTGGTAATGTCGGTCGGCACCAACCACCACCACACCATCGGTCGGCATGAAGACATTTTCATCCATGCACACACCATGCTCGTACTGAACGATGCTCGATGCTGAGTGTGGTGATGTGTGTGTGTGTGAATCGAGCCAGCCATGACCGCTTCTCACCAGTCAATCTGTCCAGTCGATCTTTCTCGCCAATCTACATTCGATTTGTCTCTCTCCCCAAGTGGAGTGCAGCAGCTCGCATACCCTTTAGCCGGAGAGTGGTCAGCTTCACTGCTCAGCGTTTGTGTGCTCATCGAGTGCCAAGCTTGCGCGACTTGTCACCGACTGACTGACCACTCTGTCTGTCTGTGCGTCTGACCGAGTCAACGAAAGTTTCAAGGCTCTTTTAGTATATCTCTCTCTCACTTACCTTGTTATTAGATCTACACACGATCAGCACACATATTCGCTATTTGTTATTATGCGTCCTGTAGTATGTGTTTGAACTGGCGCAATCCGGATCGGAATGAAGAAGATGAGCTCAAAGAGGTAACCGCGGCTGCGGCTACCACCACCACCACCCGCCAGCGACAGCAAAGCTCGACCAATTCGAGTGACCATTGCTCGAGTATTGCGTCATCATTGTGGGTTAATCTCACTGTGTGTGTGTGTGTGTGTGTGTGTGTTTGCCCGAGTGTATGCTCGAATGGTCTAGGGAGTTCGGAAGGTACACTCGATGGCACTCGACCTGCATGCTGTGTGCAGTGCACTCTGTGCATTGGCCGAATGGCCTTCGGTGTGTGTGTAGTGCACCGTCACTGGCACCACTGACTGACTGTTCTGTGCCCGAACACGAAAGCACAAATCTAACTAATTCTCTTCTCCTGACACACTGTCTTAATGCGAATGAATTACATTGTCTACTACTTGTGTGTATGTCTGTCTGTGTGCCGAGCACTAATAGATCATTCGAGTAGGGTCTACAGTCTACTACAAGTCGAGAAATTGCGTTTTGGTTGTACAATGTACATTCCCGTCTTGGCACAATGCACGGAATATCATGTGATGTTCTGGCGTCTTGTGACGTTCCTCGCTGCTTGTTCACCCTAACGGTCGCATTGGATCTACCTCTGACCGAGAGCGTATTGTGCACATCGAAGGCGCCTCTCTCTCTCTCTCTCTCTCTCTCTCTCTCTCTCTCTTTTGCTCTCTCTCCCTCCCTCTCTCTCCCTCTCTCTCTCTCTCTCTCTCTCTCTCTCTCTTGTCCGCGCGCTCAATTCCGCACAACTGCCTCGATCGGGTACGCCCGTTCTCTCGAGCGGTGTCAGTTGCGCATGATTCTTGGCCGCTAAGAATCCGCACGTTTACGAGAATTGACAACGATGACGACGAACTCGTTTACTGGCCTGACTCACACAGCAGCCAGCTCGCTTTTATTGGGTTCGGTTTTGGTCGGTTGTGACCGGTTCTCTTCTTTTTGTGCTTTTCGGTGTGTAGCAGCAAGCGGACAAAAATATTCTCTTTTTGGCTTCTCTCAATCAATTCGGAGAATGAGAATACTTGCACGCTCACTCGACCTCACAGTGCACACGTTCGGGTAAGGCACACAGTGCAAATGCCACATTTGGGTTGAACTGATTTGGCCATGTTTGTGTGTGTGCATGTGTCCTCATTGGCCAAAACTGCTAACAGAACCGGCCAAAACCGATCCAGAGACTCATTGGCTAGTGTGTGTGTGTGTGTGCCACTAAACACTAAATTGAATGAATGGTAATTGTGCATTGGTTGGCTGGCTTTGGTTGTGTAGGTGCTGTGTGTTTGTTGAGCCATGTAGTCATTTAGCCTTTCCATAAAGCGGCGACCATCACTGAAAATAGCATCGGCCATTAATGCTGCTCTGTATAAATGTCACAATGAGCAAACTGGCCAATTACTACTACTGGCAATTGCATCACTTGCACTTAATTGCAATCCGATTTAAATGGTCTAATTTTAAACTACGAGATTATTATTTCCATTCCAAGCACAGATTTCGGCGCGACCGTTACGCGCGCACAGATTGGATTTATGGTGGTGGTGTAGTGGTGTGGTGTGGTGTGTTTGCTCGTGTGTCTGTGTAAGTTGGTGAACAGACGGCCTCGTGGTGTAGAATGACACCTTGCGTGGCTATGAGCCATAAAGCACTGACCCGTCCACCGATCGAGCACTCTATGACTGACTGTCTGTCTGTCTGTCTTATCGGTGGCATACTTGCACTTGGCCACCGCTTAAAACCGGCACCAAGGAAATCGGTCATTGAGACCAAGATGAGATGGTGGTGGTCGTGGTGCTCGTGTATGTGTTTGGTCACTGATATTTATTGTGTCTCGTAGAGAAGGCTCTTTCGGTGCAATTTCACTGTTTCTGTTTGGTTGTGTGTCTACTGCCCTCGCTCTCCTTTCACACCCAAACCACAGACAGAACTGGAACGGGGCCATTTGACCATTGGACACACAATCAGACATTATATTAGACACTATTATTAGATTACACTAATTGCAACTACTAATACATCAATTGACAGTTACGTTAGACCTTGTACAAATTACTTGACTCTCTCTCTCTCTCTCTCTCTCTCTCTCTCTCTCTCTCTCTCTCTCTCTCTCTCTCTCTCTCTCTCTCTCTCTCTCTCTCTCTCTCTCTCTCTCTCTCTCTCTCTCTCTCTCTCTCTCTCTCTCTCTCTCTCTCTCTCTCTGTCTCTCTCTATCTTTCTTTCTTAAAGTGCTATATGGCCACCACCAGCACTCGGTCACTTGGTACAAATCAAATCATCAAACATCACGTACTCTTATTGGTTTTCTATCTTTATTTTCTGGTTTTTACGCGCGTACTAACCCGCAACACGTGTTTTGCCCAGGCACTCATCTTATCACGCAATT